>PVJS01002152.1:0-87619 GCA_004027185.1 Glis glis | reverse complement strand
AGAGAGAGAGAGAGAGAGAGAGAGAGAAAGAGAGAGAGAGAGAGAGAGAGAGAGATCACGTGTGCGTGCATGTGCGCTGAGGCTGGCCGCGAACCCAGATCCTCCGGTCTCCGCCTCCCAAAGTACTGGGATTACAAGTGTGCACCACCATGCCCGGCTCCTTTAGCAGTTCTTAGCAGTGATGAACTCGCTGAGCTTTTGTTTGTCTGAAAGCTTTTATTTCTCCTTCATTTTGGAAAGACAGATTTTTGAGTAAAGTATTCTTGGTTGGCGGCTCTTTATTCCTTCACTGCTTTGAAAATATCATCCCCTTTCTCACGGCCTGCAGGATTTCTGCTGAGAAATCTGCTGATAGTCATACTGGTATCCCTTGATTAGGATGTGTTTCTTATTTCTTGCTGCTCTTTTTAAAATTTTTTTTCTTTGAGTTTTTGATACTTTGATTACTATTTGTCTTGGCAAACACCTCTTGGATTGAATTCTGTTGGAAACTTCTGTGCTTCCTGTGCCTGCCTGTTGTCATCTTTCCCCAGACTTTGGAAAATTTCAACCATTATTTCTTTAAATATATGTTCAGGCCCTTCTCTCGCTTTCCCTTCTTGAATTCTATTATGCTTGTTTGAAGTCTTTTGATAGTCTCCCATAATTCCCATAGGCGTTCTTCATTCTTTTTTATGTTTGCTCCTCTGGATAATTTCAAATCTCTGTATCTGAGTTCACCATATTTTTTTTCAACTTGATAGAGTCCACTGTTGAAGTAGTTATTACATTTTTAAATTTCAGTTAATTGTTTTCTTCATCTCTAAGATTTCTGTTTGGTTTTTAAATGGTCTTATTTTTTTATCAAATTTCTTGTTTTGTTCATGTATTATTTCCCCAATTTATTTCATTTTTTCTATATATTTCTGTAGTTCAATGAACTTCTTTAACGGGATTATTCTGACTTCTTTGTCATTTCATAGATCTTCCTTTCTTCAGGTTCTATTGTCGGAGTTTCATTAGTTTCTTTTGGAGGTGTCCCAACTTCTTGACTCTTTGTAATTCTTGTTTCCTTACATTGGTGTCTGTGCATTTGAAAAGATAGCCACTTTTCTCAGCTTTTGAAGGGGTTCTTTGGCAGGGATAGGCCTAACATATTTAGTTTAGCTTGTGATTCTGGATTGATCAGTTGGTAAAAACCCTGCAAAGGCAGAGCTTGCTACTGGGTTGTCTAGATGGCTGGGCTGCTGCTCTGAGTTTGGGTAGAACATCTGGTTGTGCTTTACAATAAGACTGAGCTGCTGGATGGGCACTGCAATTGTCTCAGATCAGGCTGAGTCACAGGGTGTATTCCCTGGACAGGTAGTATTACCATTTGAGGGCAGGAAGGGTCCCAAGGTTACATGGATTCACTGATCAGAATGGATAAGACCAATTGCTTTGCTCACTAGAAATGCATGGTAGAGGTGCCTCCCTGCCCTTGTGAGGGCTTTGGGTGGGCACTGAGGCTTAACTGAGTACTGCTTAAACTCCTAAGGATGGCATTTCCAGCCTCTGCTCTTTGTAGAAATTCACTATGGTAGTCAACTCCCTCTCTAGGTAGGCGATGGGGTTGGGCTTCAAAGTTGTATGGGGTGCCATTAAACTAGGCATGGTGTACCTACCCATGCCCTTTGCCATAATTCACTATGGTGGTTGTTTTCTTCCCTGGGAATGGCCCCAGGGTAGCATTTGGGGCTAGACCTGGAGGCTAGCTATCTAGGGATTCAAGCCAGATAGAATTTTCTTCCACTTCTGGGAATGACCAGATCAGCTTGGTAGGTAAGCTATACTGTTAGCTGATACCTCTGATCAGGTGACATCTTTGGCAGGTAGGTACACAGAGCTACTATTGAGATTTGCATGCTGGTCACTGTGAGTTCTGCCCCTCTTGCTTTGTTTCTACCTGACCTCAAGTAGTCCAGCCATGCCATTTCCCACTATGTTCCTTTTGAGGTGAGATGGGAATGGGGTTCCTGAGAAGTGTCTTTGAATGGGAGGGAAGCTGGGTATTCACCTCCACTTCTCTTTTTCCTATAGAAACCATAGTTACTGGGGACTCCTCTTTGCAAGGTACTGTGTTGAAAGCCTTCTTAGTCATCAGCTCTGAGGTCATCTCAGTCTGGCTTGGGAGGGGTACAAACTGCCCACCCAAGTGGAAATTTGTTTGCACACAAGCAAATTTCCAAGGACCAAATGGGACCCTGACGGCAACCTCCTAATTTCCCAGAATTGTTTAATCTTTCCTTCCCTGATTTATCCCTGACTGCCTTGTTGTGTTTTCCCTGACTCACCCCATGACTGCTTCACTGGCTCCTGTGATTAATCAGTTTTACAATGTTTTGGTTAAAACCCTCAATTAAAGAAAGACGCTGGTTGAAGGAGAGCATGCTATCTCTGTCTCCTCCCCAGCCGCCCTATATCTCTAATAATAATTCTGACTCCAAGTTATTCATGCTCAGAGATGTCTAATTCATCAACATGATCCACAATAAGTGGCAACCAAATGTGGAACTTGGAATTTAGAGTTTTGTTTTTGGTGAGTCTATTGCATCCCTTCAGCTGCCAAGGTTGCGACCAGCTTGGAAGGGGAATTTCATGGTTGGGTAACAATGAGGAATAATTTGCCACATATGCAACATTATTTTGCTTTGCTTCATTGTTTGTTTAGACAGGGGATGCAGGTGCCCATTCCTGTTTTCTCTGCTAGAAAAATTAGCCCTAAATTTCATACAGAGAAACTAAAGACCCAGAATAGCCAAAGCAATTTTCAGCAATAAGAACCATTCACGAGGCATCACAATTCCTGACTTCAAATTATAGTAGAGAGCTATAGTAATAAAAACAGCATGGTATTGGCACAGAACAGACACATAGACCAATGGAATAGAATAGAGGATACAGAAACAAATCTACACACTTATAGCCAATTGATTTTCGACAAAGGTGCCAAACACATATGTTGGAGAAAAGACAGCCTTTTCAACAAATTGTGTTGGGAAAATGGATTATCCAGTTGTAGAAAAATGGAACTAAATCCTTATCTCTCATCCTGCAACGGAGTCAACCTGAGATGGATCAAAGACCTGGAAATTAGACTAGAGACTTTGGAACTTCTAGAGGAGGGCATAGGTCCAACACTCCAACATATAGGCACAGGTAAAAACTTCTTCAACAGACTCCCATAGCTCAGGAAATTAAAACAAGAATTAATAAATGGGTGGCATTAAACTAAAAAGTTTCTGCTCATCAAAGGAAACCATCTAGACTCTAAACAGAAAGCCTACAGAGTGGGAGAAGATCTTTGCCAGTTGTCCCTCTCATAGAGGACTAATATCTAGAACATACAAAGAACTTAAAAGACTTTACACTAAAAAAACAAATAACCCAATCAAAAAATGGGCAATTGAACTAAATAGACACTTCACAAAAGAAGAGATACAAATGGCCAATAAATACATGAAAAAATGTTCAACATGGTTAGCAACCAGGGAGATGCAAATCAAAACAACACTGAGATCCTATCTAACCCCAATCAAAGTGGCCATCATCAAGAAGTCAAAAAACTGAGCCAGGCATGGTGGTGCATGCTTGTAATCCCAGTACTTTGGGAGGCAGAGACCGGAGGATCCGGGTTCGCGGCCAGCCTCAGCTCTCTCTTTCTCCCCCGTCTCTCTCTCTCTCTCTCTCTCTCTCTCTCTCAGTGAGGCCCTCCGCAACTTTGTCAGACCTGGTTTCAAAATAAAGTATAAAAAATAGGGCCGGGGGTGAAGTGCGGAGGTAGAACACCCCTGGGTTCAATCCCTGGTACCGTTAAAAAAAAAAAAAGAAGTAAAAAAAACAATAAATGCTGGTGAGGATGTGGGGAAATTGGAACTCTTCTACACTGTTGGTGGGATTGCAAATTAGTTCAGCCGCTATGGAGATTAGTGTGGAGATTCCTCAGAAAACTGGGAATGGATCCACCATAAGATCCAACTATACCATTCCTGGGTATCTTTCCAAAAGGGCTGTAATCAGAGAACTACAGTAATATATGCATATCCATGTTCATAGCAGCACAATTCACAATAGCCAAACTGGAACCAACCTAGGTGTCCATCAACAGATGGATTACAAAATGGATTACATCAATGGATTACAAAATTATGGTATATCCACACAATGGAATTCTACTCAGCAATAAAAAAGAACAAGATTATGTCATTTGCAGGACACTGGAAGGACCTGGAGAACATTATGTTAAGTGAGATTAGCCAGTCACAGAAAGTGAAGGGTCATATGTTTTCTCTAATACACTGAAGCTAGGGAGTAATTGGGATACCAGAGGGACTACAGATAATGGAGGAGAAACCTCAGTGGAGCCAGGGAGGTAGTCTAGCAGAAGGGGAGGGGGAAAGGCCGGGCATGGTGGCGCACACTTGTAATCCCAGTACTTTGGGTGGTGGAGACCGGAGGATCTGGGTTCACGGCCAGCCTCAGCTCTCTCTCTCTCTCTCTCCTGTCTCTCTCTCTCTCTACTTAGCGAGGCCCTCCGCAACTTCGTGAGACCCGGTTTCAAAATAAAGTATAAAAAATAGGGCCGGGGGTGTAGCGCGGAGGTAGAACGCCCCTGGGTTCAATCCCCGGTACCGCAAAAAAAAAAAAAAAAAAAAAAGAAGGAAGAGTGAGGATCATTGAAGGAATTACTACTATCAGCTTTGTGTACATATGTGAAAATACCAACGTCAATCTCAGTACTCTGTATGGGGAAGGGAGGGATGGGGTGGGAACGGGGGGGATACCAAGTACTGTGTGCATGTATGTCACTATCAACATGTTTTACATTATGATATAAGACTATAATGCACCAATAAAAGCATATTAAAAATAAAGGTCAAACTGTAAAAATTAGGTATATTACTATTGACTATTCCTGTCAATCATGAAACAGAGTGGAAATGTACATAATTTCTATGGAAAGAGCTTTTGGTCACAAATCACTCTTTCCAGACATCCTTGACAAATTGATAGCAAAGACATTTTTTGAAAAATGGACTTTCTGATGTTTTCTTTAAGGATTTCGTTTATTGCACTTCTCAAAATGCTACAGGCAAATTTCTTAACTACTAAATGATATGACCTTTAAAGATGTTCAGTAGCTGGTGAGAAAAGGAGAGGGCTATTGTAAAGTCATTATCAGGGAAATTCTTTGAATTTAGGCAATTCAATATTCTCATATTTCCCTGACACACTGAAAATGCATATCTTAGGTATTAAGAGGAGATTTGGTGCCAATCTGAGTCTTTCATACAAATAACAGTAGAGATACTTCTGGAATAGGAAATCCACATGGGAGAGGTGCTCCTTGTTGACAACACAAGGAGAGGCTACCCATGACAGCACAGAAGTCATGCTTACCATTTCATGTCTGCTAGGTAGGTGTTGACAGCTGGGAAGATCTCAGCTCATTGTCCTAAGATATTGCTTATGTAGTTTTTGTCTTCCAATCTATTTTCAACCTTTGGAAGCTCATAGAAATACTTTTTTTTTCTTATGGCCCAAACAGATTATGTAGAAGTATTTCCACTTTATGATAATATTCCTATTGAACTGTTTTTAACTAATCAACGTAGCCACCTTTGCTACAAGTATTCCACTGTGTCCAGAAGCTCCGGGCTGGGCTGTCTTGTAGGACTGGAAAGTATCTAAAATTTTGGATCAAGTACAGCTTCTCACTCGTTTCATTTGTCTCTCACAAAAGTATTATTTAACAGTTTGTTGTGAGTGTGGATGTACTTAGTGGATCTTTCAGTTTTCAGTGTTTTATCCTATCTATAACCTGGTTTTTGCTTTCAGTTAAACACATGTTACATATTCATTGATTTTTTGCCTCATTCTTATTTCTAAAGAATATTGTGAGGGAGAGCTCACTATTTTCTTTGCAAAATTTCTCTTAAAACAACCTTCTGCTATTTGAAAATCTTCACATGTAGATTTTATCCAACATGGCACTTGATGATTTAGAGTGTCTACAGATAGCGCCAGAAGTGGGATTGAAATAACTCAATTCATCATGTGTTGAGTATTTTTTAAAAAAGTGTTTTTAATTTTATCTGTACCAACATAATTTTTCCTGACATGTCCTTTCTTTCTATGTTTTGGTAAGCTGCTGTTTCTCACAAAATATGGAATCACTCAGTTTCATTTCAGTGTTATATTTTATATTATATACTTCATCATATTGATTGGAGCACGTATTCAAGGCCCTCTGGGATGAACCAAGGAGCAAGATCAGGTGGGAAACAGTGTTCAGCTGTGAAATCATTGCCTTTCCTCATGTGTAGGTCTCTTCTAGTCTTGCCTCTAAATTAAATCAACCTCAACCCTTCAGTGAGGATCCTACTAGCAACAAGGTAGTCAAGAAGCAGAATGCACCTAGAGGCAATAATGCACCAAATCAGTGGTAAACCATCACCTCCCCTATTCAACAGACAAGCAAAGGAAATGTTTAACAGGTAACGAAAAGCCAAGTAGAGCTGGCGAGGCAAAGGTACTCATGTATTTAACTTCATCCTCATCAACCCAAAGTGCCTACTTACCAAGTTCAAAGAGCATGTTTTCCCTCATTTTGGGTGTTTTAAACATGTAAAATGACATATATAAGATGGTGGTGATAGAGCTGAGACCGAATAAGCCTTACGGAATGAGTATGATGTAAAAGAAAACTGAAGAGTTTAAGGAACACCCAGCAGCATTTTTACTGACCGAAAATTCCTGTTTATTCTTTTCTTCACGCCAAGTTTGCAGAGGATACTGACCAGGATGAATACACATCGTTCCAGTCCTCAGAAGCTCTTGACCATGGGAAAAGCAATCATTTGGAGCATATGAAATTTGGCAGTTTTTCCTACTTTAGCCTATTCATGGAAGAATAAGAAGATAAACACAAAAAGTGTTCGGCCATGAGAGTTCAAGGGGGCGAAATCTTATGCAGGTGGAGGAACCAGAAAGGTCGTCATGGTGGGAGACAACCTTTGAGATGAGGCTGAATAGGGGCCAGGATATCAGTGGCAGACACAGCATTAAGAGAAGCAGATAGAACTAGCGCCACAGAAGGGAGAACCCACAGGATACGTTCTGGAAAGAACAAATAATCCACTCTAGCTAGATTTTAGAGGAGAGAGAGGCTTTGATAAAGATGTGGAGTGCCACACGGAGTGGCAGGCACTGTGGAGCCCTGATTATTTCTGAGTAGAGGGAAGGTTTGATTGGAACTTCATGTAGTAAGAATCTGACATCAGTTTTTTTTTCCTACCTCCGAGCTACACCCCTGGCCCTATTTTTTATACTTTATTTTGAAACTGGGTCTCACGAAGTTGCAGAGGGCCTCACTAAGTAGCTGAGGCTGGCCGCGAACCCGGATCCTCCGGTCTCCACCTCCCAAGTACTGGGATGACAAGCATGCGCCACCACGCCCGGCCTGACATCAGTTTGAGAATGGATTAGTATGCCCTCCTATATTCCCTCAGCCTCTGCCTTCCCCATTCCTCTCAGCAAGCTCATGACTATGACACATAGTTACTGAGCCTCTGCTACATGGGTATTGTGCTATGTTGCAGGATATAAAGAAAAGAGAAATATAATCCCCGTGTGCAGGGGCTTATACTGATGCTCACCTAATATGCTTCTCAAACTGGTTCCTTCTTCTGGTTTGTCCCCAAAACAATTAGGTGGGTATTTACGTGGTATTCTATGGAGATGTGCTTTGGGGAGTGTACTACTCAGGGTTCTCCATGGAAATAGAACCAGTAGGAGATGTCTATCTCTATTTCTCTGTTTAATTTATATCTTCATATCTGTATCTGTATCTTTTTATCTGTATATGTGTGTGTGTATACATGTGTATACATGTATTAACAACATTACTTAATTTTGAGACTTAAAACATATCTGGTAAACCACCCAGGAAGGCATAAAAATTTGCCTCTAGTGTCAGGTACTCAGGCCCCTCCCCCCCCCAAAAAAAATGAAAAAAAGAAGAAGAATGAAGGAAAGAAAAAGATTTGAGCCAAAACTAGGCCACAGCTTAGCCCTGTAACTTGTGATAGGACTTGAGTGATAAGGCCGCTATAGTTATTTTTTCTGCATTGAATTTGCTAAAAGCAATTTCCTGTTTTTAACCCAGGTAGACAGCCTGTCCCCGAGGGGTTCATTAGCTTGGTGCTCCGTGGCAGTCTCTTTCCTGCTATTTGTTGGCAGCATGAGGCCCAACAGCAGATGGGGAGGGTTCAGCCTCACCTTTGTTGTTAACACTTATAATCTTATTAAAGGCTAAAGAAATACACGATCCGCTAACTCCTTGTATTACTAAGAACTGATTTACCAGCATCACATCAAATATTTACCTTGCCCTAAGCTACCAGTAATTACAAGCCGATATTGTTCAGGCTCAAATAAACACAGAGTAATGAATTTCTGCTAATTATTAGGCACTGATGAAAAATGTGATTTGCCCACTCCCAGAGTTATCCCCGGCATCTCATCTCCTGCACGAGGGAAAACTTTAAGTGATATGAATATATTCAGTGCTGCCGGAAAGCACTTCAGCGGTGTCAACCAGAAGTAATTACCAGTGTGTCTGGGAAAGTGATTAAAATGGTTTAAAATTAAGATTTCGGTTTTCTATAGTTATTTCTATGCAAATATCCCACATTTTTCAACTGACGTGGGTGTCTTAATTAAAAACAGGCTAAAGTTTTAGAATAACAAGAGATTTTTTAAAAACCCACCAAACCTCACACAATAAAAAATAATGATTCCAGCCTAAGCTGCAAATGAAAGTAATTTTTCTCCTTGTTGCAGATCTTACTGAGCTTTTTCAAAAGTTACATTGCAGGCTGTTATTGAATCATGCATTTACTGATGGAATATTCCAGCATGCTGCAGATGCTTTGCTTTGTGGGTCCTCGGCTTAAAGGTGGGGAGGGGAGTGAGTGTGCCATCTGTCTCTCCCTCAGGGGGAGGCAAGGGATGGGCTTTGTTTCTCCTACAGTTGGCACCAGCAAAGGACCCCCAGAGATGACTGACATTTTCACTCCTAACTTGGAAGGAGGGAGAAAAGGGTTCAGAAACCTACAGTGGGCTTGAAGAACCAAAGTGAAGCCATGACAGGCTTTAGTTAAAGCTTTAAGTAGAATAGGCCTCAGTATCTGTTTTTCTAGAAGTTAAGTTTCTATAGCCTGTTGCCCCATACCCTGTAGAAACCACTAAGTGTGCTAATCTGATCTTGTCCCTAGCAACCCCTAGAAACAGCCGATCGGTGTCAAGCACACCTGGGTCTGGAATTCCAGATAATTTGGGCGAGGCCACTCTGACCAGAGTCAGCAGGCCCCCCACCCATCCTGGACATTCCTGAGAAAGGTACTGCGGGCCCGACCAATCAGGATAAATGTCACCATATAGGGTTAATGCTTCCCTAATGATGACCCCTACCTAAGGGGCGAAAATTAAACCAACCAGGGAACGCCAACAAGCTTATGTTTTAAACTAACCTATCAGTGTAAAGGTGGGGTGGGCTGCCTCCTTAAGGGATAAAAGCTTTGTTCTCAGAGAGCAAGGGGCTTCTCTCTGTGACCACTGCGTTGGTGCACTTCAGGAGCCCAAGCGTGAGCTTGAATAAAGGACCCTTGTGTGCTTTGCATCGGAATCGGCTCCTGGTGGTCTTTGGTGGGAACACGAACTTGGCATTTCAGGCTCAGACTCCAAACCCCACCTTCAGGCCCTCCTTCCTTCTTTGCAGTAAGCGTTTCTTGTTTCTGCTTTCCTTAATCCTCCAAATTTAATCATATGTAGAGTGTCAGAAGGCATAGCAGGGAACGTTTAATACTCTAACTCCTTTAGGCCAACCTGAGAAATAAATGATAAACCAAAGATTTTAAGGTAGTCATGAACCCAACAGATAGAACGTACCTGTTTTGCACCCTCACCAGGCCTTTTCAGAAGTTATACATTCTTTGTCCTCAGTGGTTACCTTCACTGTGTTAACACGTACACTAAAAGTCTTAAGGTCAACTGTTTGTCCTAGGGTAGTGGCAAAGCAAAGAAAGGAAGTTCCTATTTGTGATTCCACAGCTGTGCAGGGTTACTTTCCTTCTCAAAGCCACCGTCCCACACAAGCACCAGTTCAAAGCAGCACTTCTTCCTCTCCATCCCTCACCCAGGGGTCCTCAGGCTTTTCCATGGTCTCTCAGGACTTGCTGCTGCTCTTGGGGTGGGGCCCGCAGTCGTGCTGGGTCAGCACTTACGCCCATTAGCTGTTCCTTTGCCCCACCTCAATGTCTGACTCCAAATGGGTTTGCCCCGAGGTTGAGAAAGGCCCCAGGTCAATTTTTAAAAAGCTCCTTCTATATTACGAAATGAAGAAATAGCAGAGTAAAACAGAGAACATTGGGCTACCTTCCAAAAGTTTGCTTTTGATAATTAACACGTTTAATGTAACACATACAATGATTACACTTTGTGGTAAATTTGGAGACCACATAACAAATCTAAATTGGGGCCTTTCATGGATATGAAATAGCCCTCTTGTTCTCACCTGTGACTGCTCTGGCCCCACCTGGCTGGAGTCTGGTATTGTGCCACACAATTAAGTCATTTGGCTCTCTATTTTAACTAAGTCTCAGTTGGTAGCACTTTTAAAAAACCTGAGCTCCTCATAATTTGTTAAAGCCCCTTTCTCTTTAGGGAGCCTGTTAATTTTCCCTGGGCGTACATGAAAAGGCTGTTTGAGATTGAATATGCTTTTTTCCTGTCCAAGTTTTTCTTAAGTGACTGGCAAATAATAACTTCAGACCAAGATTGTTCTAGCAAGTTCCTTCTGCCTGAGGTATAGCAACCAGGAGATTGCTTCTCAATGACTTGTGGGCCAGAGCCCTGGGACCAGCGCCAGTCCAGTCCGACAAGGCTTTGTCTCTCTCAGGAGGCTCAAGAGGCCTCACCGCTACTACTGGACTTGGCCTGACTCAAGGACTTTCCAGGATTTTGAGTGGATACTGCATCTAGGCCAGGGGTCAAATTCAGAGGCTCAAGGTTACAATGTTTGAAAAAAGCTGGTAAGTTAAAAAAATGGCGATTATGAATTCCAGATCCGCTGAAATCTGGAATTCTGCCACAAACTGCCAGTTTGTGATTTCAGAAACTTTTGCTCTACACCAATAAGAAAATTGAGGCTCAGAGAGGTTGTGACAGAAACTCATGTTCTGGAACCTAAATCCTAAAAAAATTAATTTTTTTCAAAAATTTCCATGCGCAAGAAGAGATCACTCAAAAGAATTATGTTGGAAAGCCCATCTAATTTCCCCAAACAGATGATCAAAGTATAAAAAACTGCATATTCCTAAAACTGCTGACTGTGAAAATTGTGTCTTGTTTATTTGCTGATTAAAAAAAACTCAGGAAATTTTCAGTGGGAAAGAAAAAGATGTTTTTTCCTTAGCATCTTATTATTTCTAAATATTCCGAGCATGAAACTTTAATGAGCAAACAACTTGTACATAACTTTTTTTATATTTCTGCACTTAAACAATGATTTTATACCTGCCCTGAATATTTACCTTTAGCTACAAATTTCTAGTTTTCTTACAAAAACCTCTCAATGCACACATCTATGGTTCCGGAACATACTCTTTTCCTTTGTCAAAATCCCTCTTGCATTGACATTTCTAATATAGGAAAATAATCTGATAAAACAAATTTAAGCTTCCTTTTGACTCTTCTACAAGGCCTTTCTGCTTGCCCTCCTGGGCTCTAATAGGTCAAATATCAAATGGCGAGAGAAGCTGTGTGTAAAAATAGCTGGGAAAGATGCTTCATTTATAGGCAGAGGGTTTCAGGAGAGACCTTGTGGCAGGATTTCTCTGTCTCTGCACTGCTGACATTTTGGGCCAGACAATTCTTTGTAGTGGGGGACTGTCTTGTGTGGGGGATTGAAGGTTGTTTAGCAGCATCCCTGGTTCTACTCAGTAGATCAATAGATGTTAATAGTAGTTCACCCACCAAAGATGTCTGCCAGAAGTCCTTGTGGGTATGTGAATGTGTATGTGTGTGTTTGTGCGTGTGTGTGTTTGTGTGTTGGTGTGTGTGGTGTTTTCAAAAGCATGTGGGATACATCTGAGGACTTCTGTTTCGCCTCTGACTCTAGATGTATTTTTCTGCTACTTTTATAAGCATTATTTTTTTAATGTAGAAATAAAGGGTCCTTAATAATGTAACAGCACAGTTGTCTGTGAGAATTGAACCAAACAGTATTAATATGTAATGTAATATTAAGTAATTACTAGTGTTAATATGGCTGTCAGTCATTGTACACACTTCTCCATTTCTAAATTATCATTATGCTGCAGAGTAACAGTTGTAATATTAAAGGTAGGGTAAAAACTGTACAGATGGGCTGCAGCTTCATGGTCATGTGTTGTAGTTGTTTTCTAAGGATTTTAAACAGTTTAAGGGAACAAGGCCATCCCATTGTGAGATACTCACTGAAGATCTGGGAGGCTGAAACAGGATGATCGAAGGTTTGGTGGCCCACATTTGTAATCCCTGTACTTGGGAGGCTGACACAGGAAGATCGCAGGTTCAAAGCCAGCCTCAGCAACTTAGTGAGGCTCTCAGCAACTTAGCAAGACCCTGTTTCCAAATAAAAAATAAAATAGGGTTGGGAGTGTAGCTCAGAGGTACAATGCCCCTGGGTACAATTCCTAGTACTACCAAAAAAAAAAAAAAAAGAATGTGAGCTCAGACTGTATCGGAGGAGACACCCAGGCAAATGTAACTCAGTGCATTTGTAAACATTTGCAGATGACAGGTAAAGGCATTATGTGAGTGGACAGTACACCAGGGTGCTGGTCGTGGGGATGTGTCCTTCTGCTCTGAAAGCCCAGAGACTCATTCTTAATGATGATAGCATTTCACAGACTTTACCATATTTAATCCTCCAATCACGGTATATGGGAGGATTTATATACACATTTTATCAACGGGTAAAGTGAGGCTTAGGGAAGTTGAAACTTGCTTAGAATCACAGGCCTTGTGAAAGCTATAATTGGCATTTGAATCCACGTCTAAGTGATTTAAAATCTTGTAGTCTTCAGCATAATGCTCTACCACCTACCCCTCTAATCAGTACTGGGAGGTCATCAGGTTCTTAGAGGCTGATTCCTACTAATTGAAATGCACATGGGGCTGATTTAGGCACCAGAAGGTCAATTACTAATTTACATTGAATACGAACATCGCAGGAGCCAGAGAGCTTTATGATTAGGTCCGTATGAGCAGATCCTTGTTCCTTACCAAATCAGAAAGTAGGTCAAAATGAAGGAATTTAGTTAATCTCGGGAAAAACTACTGTAGCAGTATTACCCCAGAGGCTCTCCACCTCTAGAAGCAGCCATGACTTGGGCCAATAACCCCAAGTGTGCTAGCCAGGGCTCCCCATCTAGGCCAGCATCTGCCCTTCTTTTTCTGTGGGGCACTCCTGAATATTTTCTGGTGATTTTTCCTCTATCTCTCTCTTTTTCTAGACTTTAGATATTCCACAGCTTTGAGTTATCTCCAGTTACTTAATTTGAGCATGCTCTCTAGCTATTTTAGCAGATAACTTCTCCCAGTAAAAAGTCAATTTCATAGTTTAACTCATGGAAGGAGATCTTATTTATCATATTTCCAAATTCTTGGGAGATAGCTTTCTGTAGTCTTCCAATATCAATGAAATTAATAAAAATGTAAATGCAGTTATATAACTCAATTCAAAGCATATATGTATAATAACAAAGTCCTATAATTACTAATTCAACTTTGACAAACTCTATGTGAACAAACTCTAGTGAACAAACTTTATGTCAATCTGTGCTGTTTGAAGAAAAACTTCCAAACATTTATTGAGCTTTTATTATCAACAATAATTCAGCTATTATGCCCTGGTACAGTTGTACTAAAGGCTTATAACTGATGTTTTTTCTGATTGGCAGGTGACCATGCCATACTGACGGTAAAATTTTAATATCATCCCTGGCTTCTACCAAATTCCAGGCACTGTTCGAAGTGCTTTCACATAAGTTAGTCAATTGGATCTCAAAGTATTAAATTATATTTTCTCCTACAGTTCTGATGGCTAATGCTCTCTTTTGAAAATTTCGTATCTACTCAAAATCTACAGTAGTTTGAAGATTACAAGTCAGAGATGGCAATGGTTATCTTTTGTGTCAACTTGACTGAGCTAAGGGATGTCCTCATAGCTAGTCAAACACTGTTTCTGGGTGTGTCTGTGAAGGTGTTTCTGGAAGAGATAAACTTGGATTAGTGGACTGAGTAAAGCAGAAGGCCCTGCCCAGTTTGGGTGGACTTCATCCAATCTCTCGAGGACCCAAAAAGAACAAAGAGTCAGAAAGGGTGAATTATCTGTCTCCTTGAGCTGAGACAACCATTATATTCTGTCTTTGAACAGCAACATTCCTGGTTCTTGGTTTTGGGACTCGGATCAGGACTTATACCTTCAGCCCCTCCAAATCTCAGGCCTTCCAACTTGGGTCTGAATTACACCACTGGCTTCTTTGTTCTCTAGCGTGCAAATGGCATACTGTGGGACCTCTTGGCCTTTACAACTGTGTAAGCTAATTCCTATAATAAATCTCCCCTTGCAAGTATCTCTATTGGTTGTATTTCTCTGGAGAGTCTTGACTAATATATGGATAACTCTGTGTATGTGTGTATGATATGCACGCACATGTGTGCATGTTGTTTATGGGAGTACAAAATACGTGATGGAGTTAAATGAAGCCTAAAGCTTGAGGGGACCTCCAGAGAGATACACATCACCTATTTGACTATAGCAAAAAAAAGTTTTATATATTTTTTGTGCTGACCTACCCTACATGCTAAATACTCGAGGGATTGATACCCCAACAGGAGACCCATTAAGAAGCATTTTTTTACATCTAGACCAACCTTTCTTGCTGAACTATTTTATTCAAAGTGCACTCAAAATATATAGTAGAATTTACATTTTGGGCTCTAAGCTCTGGAAACAAGATTGACATTTGGTTGCGCAAGAATTTTCCCCATCAATTTACAATGCAAAACCTGTCATCTAACTTAAATACAATATTCAAAACAAGAAATCAGAGTTTTAGAGATGGTAGGGATGAGCTATACTGTGTACTAGACTGTGACAGCCTTCCAATTTTCTCTGGAGACAAAACAGCCTTTCTACCAGCAAGAAAGTTCCAGTGGGGATGTAATAGCCACAGCTATATTTCAAATTATAGTTGGTAGAGTTATTTTTCTCAAACGGAATTGAGGGGTATACATTTGCTGATTTAAGTTATCCTCCTTCCTATGTTAGTTGAATTAAGTGATTAGCTTTTCAAAACATGAGGAACAGGTACAATCAAGGAAGCCTAGATAAGAAACCACAATATGAAAGAAACAAGGCTATTTGAACCATGGGAGTTGTCAGTCAGAAACACCTCTTCTTCAACACAGTTTGCTGAGTTGAAGAGGATAGTTAGGGGAAATGATTCACAATGTTCTTATCAACATTTTTATAATTTTTGCAATAACTTCCAAAGAAAGCACATGAACGCTGTACAAAATTTAAATATTGAGCAGGTATATAAAGTAAAATAAAAAGTGATCTCTGCTTCATTTTTATTTCTTTGCTCATGAGGGTAATCACTGTTAATCGTTTGATGTATATCATTCCAGTTCTATTTCTATGAACTTAGAACAATATGATCACATTTACTAGCATGAATATTTATGCATGCATATTTTATTTATGGAAAAATGAAATTCTATAGAATATATTTAGTGTTGTCTCATTTATATTAAATGTGCTAAAAACATATGTGGGATGATTTTCAAGGCACGGGACATTAAACAACAAAAGTCAGGGATCTCAGAGAGATAGGAAACAGATGAAGTGAATTCTGATTCCCCCAGCTTCTTGCTTTTGGTGTCTGTTGAAATCTTTAGCTTACCTGCTATGTTACAGATATACGTATAAATATGGAAAGAAGCTAGCAGGAAGTATATAAGAATGATTTTTCTTATGGTGAATGGAGAAGGTCTTTCTTAGCATGGCATGAAAAGCAAAAACATCAAAGGTTTATCTGAAACTTTTATAGGGTGCAATTTTATGAGCAAAGTTAAAGAAAAAAGTCTTCCACATAATATTTGCAAAAACTACTAGAAATATGAGGGTAATCATATTGGAATACTTCAATACATCTCTTTTAGAAATTGACAGTTTAAGTAAGTGAAAAAGAAGTGGGCTATAGAGGAGTAGAATGACCCAATAATTAATTTTGATATAATTGATATATACATATCTAATAAATGAGAATAAATATTCTTCTCAAATACTTATGAATTTTTATGTTGTCAATGAGAAATAATAATGATAATGACAATAATTATAATTATTATGATAGGTAATATTTATTGAGTACTGACCAGTTGAGTATTGCCCAGGTACTGGATCAAGACAATTACATGTACTGTTTATTTCTCATAAGTTGAGTTAGGTATTATTTCCATTTTACAGATGAGGAAAATAAGAATGAAAAGACATTAAGTAACTTCCAAAGGCCACATAACATCAATTTTCTTTTCTGTGAAATAAAATATCAACTAAAAAATGTTCCATTTTTACTCTCTTTCATAGGAACTCTCTGAAAATCTGGTGTTTAAATGTCTTCCACATTATTAAGCAAATGGTCATTTCCTTATTGACTGCCCCTTTATATCTCAGCCCAGTCTTCTATTCTCAAATTCCTTGAGTAGCTTTGAATAGCTATAGTTTTGTTTTGTTTAAGTATTGGCTGTAATATTTCTTAGCCAATTCCATTCAGTAAATAGTCACCAAATAGTAGAGAAGGCCAACTATGTGCAGGTCTCTGTTACCCAGTCTCCAGTAAAATATGAGGGGCTCACCTCTGAATGCTTCAGGGCTCAGATCTGGGACCTCCCCTCCTCTTAGTTCCATGGCTTTAAACATCATATATGTGCTGACGACTCCCAAATCTATTGTCTCCAGTCCAAACTTCTGTATGCAATATCTACATGGCACTCGTCTTGGACACTTGGATATTGTATAGGCATATAAGACCCAACACATCCCAAATGGAATGCTCGATTCCCAATTTCTGCCCTCTAGTTTCAAACCTTTCCTCCTCTATCCCACTCCATCTTCATTTGAGTAAATGGTACGTTATCCATCTAGGTATTCCACCAAAATATCTAGTGTCATGTATCCCTCTTTCCTCCTGTCCCATGGTCAATTAACCAGCAAGTCCTGTTGGCTCTATGTTCAACATATATCCCAAATCCAGCCCCATTCCCTGCCCCCTCCCATCTTCACTGTTTAAGTGGCATCTCCATCTATTTGGACTGTGCTAATGCCTCACCATTCTACTGACTTCTATGGTCTGCTCCTTATCCATTTTATGTGGAGCAGCCAGAGTAACCATCTCAATGCCAAATCCCTTGGCTTGCTTAAAAACTTTAATGACTTTCCATTGCATTTTTATTTTTTTTTATTTTTTGTGGTACCGGGGATTGAACCTGGGGACATTCTACCTGTGAGATACACCCCCAGCCCTATTTTTTATTGTTTATTTTGAAACACTAAGGGTCTCACTAAGTTGCGGAGGGCTTCACTAAGTAGCTGAGGCTGGCCACGAACCTGCGATCCTCCTGTCTCAGCCTCCCAAGTACTGGGATTACAAGCATGCACCACCATGCCTGGCTCCATTGCATTTTTAATAAAATAGTAGCCTCCCTCTTTCTTTGGCCTCTGAGATCCCCTATGCAGTGGTTTCTGCCTCCCTATTCATCTTTATCCCTTACCACACTCCTCTTTGCTCTTTATGCTTCACACACCTCAGCTGCCTTTCTATTTCTCACACACTCTGAGCTCATTCCACCTTAGTACCTTTGCACATACTGTTGCAGCTGTCAGAAACTCTTTCCCCAGGCTCTTGCCCTGGGCTAGGTCCTTTTTGCCTTTCCCATCTCAGCTCAAATATCACCTCTTGGGGATAGAGGAGGGGGTCCTGCCCTGACCATCTTATTTAAAATGGGATTATCACTCCCAATTGCTCGTCTTGAAATTGTCCTGTTTATTTCCTTCTTAAACACCTCCCCCAATTTGATTTTTTTGTCTACTTGATTTTTAAACTTAATTTAAAAATTTTTAGCAAATATTTATGCATACTTTAAAAAAAGCTAAATAGCAATACAATATCTAGAACAAAAATGGTAGACCCCTCTTCAGCTCTTCCTCATGCCTATTCCCCACAGGCAAATATTCAGATTTTTTCTTGTATTTCCCTTCAAAATTCCAAATAATATATTCCCTTATTCCTTCTTTGTTCTTTTTTTCTTTTTTTCAGTTTTAGACATTTTATATTGGTTTCCTCTTATGGAAGATAAAGGTTTAGCTTTCTTATACTCTACCTTTTACATCTTCTTTCTCTCTATCCTGCCAATGCAGTTGTATAAAAATTTTTGTTTAAATCAGTACTCAGTGTTTACATGACTACTTTGTAAATATTGTTCACAACCAGTCTTTGAAATGTAGACTAGATTTCCTTTCTTACACAACTATGTATTCTTGCTTTTTTTGTTTGCTTTGTTTCCAAATTCATTTTCCAAATTTCAGAATGAATTGTTGTGTGTTGTGGTTCTGGGACTGTCTTTCCTACTATTCTGGAAATTTCTTTTACCTCTTTCCTATGTTGGAGATTTTGTTTTCCAAATTCCATCACCATCTTCTAATTTGGTTAAGCACATTTTTAAATATCTTCTTAAGATCTTATTTATTCTGAGACATAGCATGTTTAAAAACATCTATAATCAGCCAGACGTGGTGGTGCACACTTGTAATCCCAGTACTTTGGGAGGCGGAGACCGGAGGATCCGGGTTCGCGGCCAGCCTCAGCTCTTGCTCTTTCTCTCTCTCTCTCTCTCTCTTTCTCTCTCTCTCTCTCTCTCTACTTAGTGAGGCTCTCTGCAACTTCGTGAGACCCGGTTTCAAAATAAAGTATAAAAAATTGGGCCGGGGGTGTAGCGTGGAGGTAGAACGCCCCTGCGTTCAATCCCCGGTACGGCAAAAAAAAAAAAAAAAGTCTATAATCTTTGGTTACATATAAAATTCTAGAGAGGAGGTACTTTTCTTTGGAATTTTGAAGTTATGAATTCCAGTATTGCTGTTGAAATTCTACCATTTGGCTTCCTTATCTTTTACAAGTAACTCTTCTTCCCTCATGTTGTGAAACTTCATCAACATGCACCTTGATGAAGGTCTTTTTAACTACTTGTACAGTACATTTGATGGGCCTTTTCAATCTGGTAATTTATGTTGTTCAGTTCTTGAAATAGGTTTTATATAACTTATTTCTAATTTCCTTTCTGCCATTTCCTCTGCTTACTCTCTCTGGAACTGCTATTTAGTCCTGAAGGGATTCACTAATTTCTGTTTCTTTTATCGTTTATTTTCCATCTCTTTATCTTTTGTTTTACTTTCTGATGGAATTCCCTGATGTTGTCTTCAAATATGCTTTTAAAAAATAGCTGTCATATATATATAATTTCCAAAGCACACTTTCTTGTTCTTTGTTTCTTTTTCTATAGTGAGTTTTTCCGTTAATAGATACAGTATTTTCTCTTACTTCTCTGAAGCTATTCAGTACTGAATTTTAAAGTTTTCCTGTTCCTGAATTGTATCAAATTTTTCCAATTCTCCCCCCTCATTGCTTGACTTTTCTATTTTATGATAGAAGATTTTCTTAACTATCTTGTAATTTTTGACTATTTATGTTCAAGATTTCTGTGTTATTATCTTGAGGGTGAGGTACTAAAAATCTAATTGACAGGTCTGTGTGGGCAGAGTTTGCAAAGTGGTAGGTAATTGTGATTCTTGATTATTTGGGGGGAATTCTAATGGTGTTTTCTATTGGTAGAATCATTTTCTCTGGAAAGGAATCACCCAGCCTTTGCCCGGGGTGTTTGATCCCAGCTGCTGAGGTTCTGGGGGCTGGTGAGGGGAAAGGAAGTGGGAATCTCACCGTTCAGTTTGCTTGTTTTCAATACATGCCTCCATCCTGCCTGCTAGTCTGTACCTGAACCCAGACCATCTGGGTTCCCACCTCTGTGGAGTGTAGATCCCCAGGGCTTGGCAGAGAGGAGGAGGCTGGTGGAAGGTGGGAGGGGGAGTGGGATGCTCCTTAAGCTTTGACTCCACCTCCTGTTTCCATCCTTCCTTGCCTCCCAGGGGCCTTGACACTTTGTTCTTCTGAGCTTTCACACTGTTAGCAGTTGGGTCTTTGATTTCTCAGTTTTACTAAATCAATTATCACGTACCCAGTTGCTTTCCTTATTCAAAATTTTCTCTTGTCACCTCGTGGGGTAGACTTATTTCCTGTTCTCTTTTTATTCTTTTTTAGTCTTTACCAGTCATTTCACTTGGATTTGGGGGAGGTGGTGCACATAGGGCCTGTATTCAACTCACTGTGTCTTTCCAGTCCTGGAGTTTTTGCTTACTGTTTGGCCCTAGTCCTTCTAATGTATAGGTGCCCCAAGGGCAGGGACTTTGTGTTGTTCATTATTACACACCAGGCCTCCAATATACTTGGCACAGAGTGGCAGGTATATTGTATTAATACACCTTAAAAATGTTTGTTGAAGGTCGGGTGTGGTGGCACATGTCTGTCATCCCAGTGCTTGGGAGGCTGAAACAGGAGGATCGCAGGTTCAAGGACAGCCTCAACAATGTAGTGAGACTCTCAGTAACCTAGCAAGACCCTGTTTCAAAACAAAAAATAAAATAGGGTTGAGTTGTAGCTTGGAGGTAGAATTCTCCTGGGTTCAATCACATACACAAAGTAAAGACCTTGTTTCAAAATAAAAAATAAAAAGGTCTGGGATGTAGCTCTGAGGTAGAATGGCCCTGGGTTCTATACTCAGTAACCCCCCCCCGCCCCCCACACACAAAAAGTTTGTTGCATGAAAGGATAAAGGAAGTTCATAGGTATGGTAACCTTGTGACTTTGAAAAAAGTTTATTGAAATATAATTCACATACCATATAATTCATCCACTTAAAGTATTCAATTTAGTCAGGTGTGGTGGTGTACACCTATAATCCCAGACCCCGGTACTTGTACTTGGGAGATTGAGACAGGAGGACCGAGGGTTCCAGGCCAGCCTCAGCAACTTGGCGAGAACCTCAGCAACTTAGGGAGACCCTTCAAAATAAAAAATAAAAAGTAGTGGGGGTGTAGCTAGGTAACTCAGAGGTAAAATGCCCCTGGGTTCAATCTGTAACACACACACACACACACACACACACACACACACACACAGTACAGTTTCATGGTTTTTGGTCTATTCTCATAGTCATGTGATCATCACCATGATCAAGTTCAGAACATTTTCATTACTCTCAAGAGAAACTCCATGCCTGTTAGTAGTCACTCTGTTTCCCAATCCCCCAGCCCTAGGCCCACTCATCTATCTTCTGTCTGTATAGAACTGGCTATTCTGGACATTTCATACACATAGAATTATACCAGATGTGGTCTTTTGTATCTTCCTTCTTTCACTTAACATATTTTCAAGGTTCACTTAATTTAAGTTGTAGCATGTGTTAGTACTTCATTTGTGCGTGCATGCATGCATGCGTGTGTGTGTGTGTGTGTGTGTGTGCATGTATGTGGTGCTAGGGATTGTACCCAGGGCCTCAAGTATGCTAGCTACACCCCTAGCCCAGTACTTTATTCTTTTTGATAGCCTAGTATTATTCCATTCTATGGCTATACCACGTTTTATTTATCCATTTATTAGTTGATGGACATTTGGATTGTTTCCAGTTTGGGGCTATTATAAATAATGTTGCTATGAACATTGATGTGCATGTTTGTGTGGGGATATATTTCTATTCCTCTTGGGAATATACCTAGGAGTAGAACTGTTGAGTCATCTGGTAACTCTATGGCTAACATATTTAGGAACTGACAGACTGATTTCTTTTTGGTAGTGGGTATTGATCCCAGGGGCATTTTACCTCGAGTTATACCCCCAGCCCTTTTTATTTTGAAACAGGGTCTCACTAAATTGTTGAGGATCTCGCTAAGTTGATGAGGCTGGTCTCGAACTTGAGAATCTTCTCTCTCAGCCTTCCGAGTATTGAGATTACAGGTGTGTGCCACCACACCCCACTCTGACACGCTGATTTCTAAAGTAACTGCACGGTTCACATTCCCACCAGTAATGTATGAGGGTCCCAGCTTTTCGATATCCTTTTATACTCATACTTGCTATTATGTCTTTTTTGTTTATAGTCATTCTTGTGGGTATGGAGTAGTATCTCATTGTGAAAACTTGCGACTTTTAATAGAAATAAACCTTTGCTGGTTAGCTAAGACATGCTATACACTGTAACTTGGAAGACTGAACAATAAATGAAGATCCTGGCTTTCTATAGGGATGGTAAACATGGCAAACACAAGGCTTTTTTTTTTTTTAGTACTGAGGTTGAACCCAGGGACAGTCTACCGCTGAGCTATTTTATTTTTATAGCCCTAAATAAAATAGCCCCAGCCCTATTTTATTTTTTATTTTGAGACAGGGTCTCACTAAGTTGCTGAGGGCCTTGCTAAGTTGAGGCTGGTCTTGAACCTAGGATCCTCCTGTCTCAGCCTCCCAAGTACTGGGTTTACAGGCGTGCGCCACCACGCCCGGCTAGCACACATGGCTTTTGAGCTTTATCTTCCTGCCTCTTTGTAGTTCTTGCTCAGCTATCTTTTCTTCTTTTGCTCCTTTTTTCTCTTCCATTCATAGCTAAGTACAACCTTTGACGTGACTGAGGAGCATAAGCCGTGCTAATGAAATTCCTGTGTTAAGCAAAAACAGAGACTCTGTATTCTTAAGCGAAATGAGAAATAGTTCCTGAAAGTGTCTGAATTCTCATCAGAATGACAACATGCTCCTGTCTGCTTTCTGGGATGATGTTCCTTACTCGATTAGAAGTCACCTCCACTTCTCTTAGGGTTTAAGGCATATCTCCAGCCTTCTCATTCCATCTGCTTTCTTGTCGCCCTTCCCTTCAGGCTTCCGCAGCTTTTTGTTGGCAGGATCTCAATTTGGTGGAACCCAGTATACTCTTATTGAGTGAATATTTACTGAAATTGTTTTTCTTTAAGAATCAACATGTAGGATAACTAAATGCTGAGACTTTACTTTGGAATGGATTGCTTTCCTATTTTCTCTGGCTTGCTAGTTAGAAGAATTGTAAAAGTGTTGCTTTTTACTCTGTTTTCTGTCATCCCTATGGTATTGCAGTTTCATCATAAATAAAATATATTTCTAGGAGTTGTCTTGGTACCAACCCACCCTTTCTAGCATTGTTTCCACAGGAAAAATATAGTTAAAAATCGAACTCACCAATTTACAAAGATTTTGAACACAGCTTAGTTGTAAATGCAGGCACCCTTAACAGTTAAGCCGGCGTATTGAGCATAGTATCATCCCCTCAGAAAACAAATGAGAAGCCAATCTGTCGGTGCCTGTGGTCCATTAGCACCAACCATAGAGGGGCACCCTGGGAATAACATTTTGCTTAGCAAATTCCAGTCTGAAGTCACCATTGCAGATTAAAAAGAGCATTTCTAAGGAGAGAAGTGGCCTTGGGCAAGTCCTCAGCTCTCTGGGTTCCCTCTTTCTCATCTGTAAAATGCAAAAAACTGGATGAGACGATTTCAAAGGACTCTGCTAGCTTTCACCAGCTTCAGTATATAAAAGCTAAAGTCACTGTGTTAAGTTGTGATTTTTCATTCCAAGTTTCAGATCTTTTGTTTTAATAATTGATTCTTCATTCCTCAAACAGACTCATAAAAACAGTACTGCAGGTAAAATCTGACTCCAGCTGAATTGAGGTCACGGCCTTGTATATAGTGGGTCTGAGCTGCTAGAGGTTCTCAGTGTATCCGTGATGTCTGCCTCTTCCAGCTCTATCTTTGAAGTCACTGGGCTGCTGACCGAAGTAATTAAATCCAAGTGCACAATTTGCCCTGGCTGCTTTTCCATAATAGAAATAAAATATAAATCAGTAGTTCTTTGCTGTGGGTGGACTACATTGATATACTTGCCTCACCCGGGAGAGGGTACGCCAAGGATGTTAACTAAGTAAATCATGAGTTTGTAGCCATGGATCTCGGGGTTCTGGAGAAGAGCAAAGTAGCTGTGTATTGAAGGGGAGCATGGGCTGCCAGTCTTTGTCTGATATGCAGGCATTTCCTTTAACAGCATGACCTCATACCAGGGCCCTTGGGATGGTTTTAGCTGCAGTCTCCACTCCCCAGCTGCAAGGCTGAGAGGATTAGTGTGGAGGTGGTTTCTGTGCTGCCTCTGTGCTTTGTTAAGCTGCTAACTGCACTCAGCTCCTTCCCCGAGGAAGCGCCTGGACTTTGGCTTGACAGATGACAGCAAATATGTCAAAATGTTTGGATGCTTCACGTAAACAAATCTAAAGCTCTGTCTATACATAGATAAAATTTCTTGAAAAAGATGGCATTCAGTCAAAATAACAGGCTCTGTGGAGAAATACTTATTAGTGGCCATTTGCATTTGGATTCTTTGAATGAGTGAAGCTGTTTCTGTTGAGTAGCTAGAAGCAGTGTTGTTTGAATTTTCACGGTCATTCTTGGGGCATTTTGATTTTCTACAGTGCTTTAGCTCTGGGCACTTTTAAAAAAGTGGGCACTGTGGAATTTTTTTTTTTTTTGGTACTAGGGATTGAACTCAGGGGCATTCTACCTCCAAGCTATACCCCCAGCCCTTTATTTTTATTTTTTTATTTTGAAACAGGGTCTTGCTAAGTTGTTGGGTATCTTGTCAAGTTGTTGAGAGTGGCTTTGAACCTGTGATCAGCCCACCAAATACTGGGATTACAGGTGCGTGGCACTGTGGAATTCTTATTCTAGGTGCTGAGCTCCTTACATCATGGTCAGAGGAGTTTTGGGGCATCTGTATCAAATGGGGCCCATTCAAAGGCCCCTGGGGCCTCCAATACCAGGCACAGGTTTGAGTCCCATAGCTCTTGTTTGTTCTAAATAGTTTTTGTCCCCACTGCTCAAGGTAAATTGCCCCCTCATCCTCCTGTACAGCTCTGTACCATGTCAGTGGGAACCCTGCTACTGCTGGCTCCTTGTGCTTCCTCCCATGCACGGGCACATTTGGTCTTGCTGGTGTCCTCCAACCTCAATTTGTACATCCATGGGTCTCAGATTCATGACATCTAAATATTCCAAATACTAAAATGGAATAGGTGTGATTTGGGAATTTGGCCAGAGTGTGTGTGTGTGTGTGTGTGTGTGTGTGTGTGTGTGTGCGTGCGCATGTACATGTAAACATGTGATCAAAACACATCTTTTCTGGTGTTGATCTGCTTTTCATGACTTGAGAATCTTACTTCAGTTAACTTGGCTTTTTCCAGTTCTGTGCTTTGAATGCCAAATCTCAACAAAAATAAATGTGTATTTCTTTCTACTCTCCCCTTCCAAGTAAGTGATGACTTGAGTCCTAATTCTTCCTCAGAATGGCAACAAGGTGCTCATGGTTCTAGGGGAGTGCTCTTTCTTATAAGGAAACAACATATAATTTGAGAATGAAGATTTTCTAGTTATGCATACCTCTCTCTGACTTTGGGGTTGGGAGGTGCTATGGTTTGGGTATGGTTTGTCTCCTAAGGATTCATGTGCTGGAGGCTTGGTCCTCAGCGTGGTGGTATTAAGAGGTGAGAGATCTTTAAGAGGTGGGGCCTGGTGGGAGGTGGTTAGGTCATTTGGGTTGCCACTCTTGGAAAGATTAATGGAGCTCTATGGACTCTGGTAAATTCCAGAGAGAGAGAGAAAGAGAGGTTATATAGAGAGAGTCATTATAGAAAGAGTATGCAGGGAAATGGATGGAAATGGAGAACATTATGCTAAGTGGGATTAGTCAGTCACAAAAAGTGAAAAGTTGGATGTTCTCCCTAATATGCGGAAGCTCGGGAGAAAATGGGACATAGGAGGGACTCCAGACAAAGAAGGAGAAACCTTAGACAAGTGTAGAAGGCGACCTAACGGGGAAATAGGAGGGGGGAAGTGGGAAACACCTCAATGGACATGATGTAGGTACACAAACTTATCAAAGTCAATCATTGTGCTGAGCAGGGGAAGGAGGGGAGGGGGAGAGAAAAGGTCAGGAACTGGGGGAGGGCTCAATGAGTGCTGTGTGCATGTATGCCTCTATCACTCCGAACTTCATCAAGATGTATGATTACAATGCACCAATAATAAAAAGAAAAGAAAGAGTAACTTGGGCCCCTGAATCTCTCTGGTTTCCTGTCTTGCCATGTGGTGGCTCTCAAATGTGCTCCAGCCGTGTTGATGCCGTTTGCCATGAGGTCTTACCAGAGCTGAGCAGATGCTGGAGCCACACTCTTGAACTTCCTCAAGTGTAAGCTAAATAAACCTCTTTTCTTTATAAAGTACCCAGCCTCTGGATTTTGTTATAGCAACAGAAAATTGGAGGGTTTATGTCTTCCATTCTCTGAATGCAGTAGAGGAGGGAGTAGTTGGTCTTCATTTCCACTTAAAATTCCTGGTGAACATACAAGTCCTCTTCAAGGCTCACTGGGGCCTGAGTGGGGTGAGGGCTGAGGAAATGACTTTCCAGATGTTGAATGAAACTTCAGATGTTGGCAACAGCTAAGAGGAAAGGAAAGAGTGGGAGGATTCGCCCATGGAGTCATGAATGCAAATCGCACTTTGTAGTTCAATTGTAGACTTTTCTTTTCTACAGAAATGGCTCTTTCAAAGGTCATAAATTCCCTCACCACCATGTGCCAGGCCCTCCAATGTGGCACCACTCAGCTACATTGCAGCTTTATTGCAATTTGCAGTCCAAGAAGCCACCAGATGTGGAAGACGCCAGCCCTTTCCTGTCTTTGCTGGTGCCCCAACTCCACCTGTTGACATCCTACCCATCTGACCTATTGAAAATGGCAAAATATGGGGTTGTAATTATTGCCATTGAATACTCATATAGCTTTCTTTACGACGTGTATGATGTTTTAACTACAATCATGATTTGCCTTATCTCCCTTTTGAGAACGCAAGCTGTTGGATGGCCAAGACTATTTGAGTCAACTCCAGATCTCTAGTATAGGCCCTAGTACCTGGCAACTGCTCCAGAGATTGGAGACAGGGATTGAATTAGGAAAAAATTCATATTGTAACAAGTATGTGATTGTGCTAATAAACCTGCCCTTTATTCTGGGATCATGCTACTTCATTCTCTGTATCTTCCCTTCCTACCTGTACTTAGAACAGGTATGCATGGTAGAGAAAGGGGGCTTCTGCTATGTCGCTAAACTTGTGTCTGGTTTGCCTTCACAGAGAATATGACCCTATTCACCCACAACAGAAACTTATTTTATTTTTTAGATTGTTTTTACTAGGTGTTTTGAGTGGACTCTTATTCATTCTGGTCAGTACCCTAGAGTTGATCATGTATTATCTAGTTGGATAAAGAAGGACTACAAGCCATTTTGTGACTCTAGTTCTATGCTAACCTAAATATGTTGTGAGTTTTTATCAATGGTTTTGTAATTAGATTGAAATCTTCCAGGGTTTTTGTGGACTGTTTGGGAAAGGCATGGATTATCTCCTACCTCCTCCTGGCTCCCTCCTGGTTATCACCCGCCCCCAGGCTGGTTGAGTGGCTCAATTTAGGGAGGTCACTTGGTGTAGTGAAGATCATGGCCTTTGGTGTCAGGCTAAATATAAACTCCAATTTTGTCACTTACAAAAGTCGTTCTGGTCCTCACTTTTTAAATCTGTAAATGTATAGTAAAACATTTGTTGCATATGACAATGTGAGGGGAAAACACGTTAAAAGTGACCGACAAACTCCAGTCAGTGCTGTTAATGTAATTTCTCTTCTTCCTAATGAGAACTAATATTATCCATTATCTAAAATGTAAAGAATTCATCTGTTACATTTAAACAATAATGTTCATGTTACCCATCATAATAATGAGAAGAAGGATTTGTGCGAGTATAACACAAACTCTTTAGGAAATCTGAATTTACCTTTGAAGACAATGTTTAAATCTTTTTATAAACTCTTTTTTGGATGCACGTACACCCAGGAATGTGCTGCTCTTTCCTATAGAAAAATGTTGGATATCACAAGTTCCTTGTTCTTACTGTGACTTAAATTATTTTCAAAGTATTATGTTTTATCTTTAAAGCATTTTGTTTATTTCTTTTTCTGATTAATATTATCAGTCAATCCATGTAACCATTAAAAAGCAGAGTGGTAGGAATCAAAGACTTGAACAAGTAAAAAGCTAACTTAATTATCTGGCTAATGGGAATATAAATAATGAGCTAGCATATTGAATTCATTATTTTGCATGCCTTTGAAGAACATTATGCACATTAGTCATACAATATATTATAAGGTGTACCTAATTTCCTAGAACTAAACCAAATCAGAAACATTTAAAAAATAATTATCTTGCTGTCCAAAAAAATACTGTACTATGAAAATGGCATTTCATTATTTTCATTTGATAAATGCATATGTTTTCTATGTCTGAAGTAACTTTTTAAGGAAAAATATAGGAAATCATCTACCTTAGCTCTTTCATCTGAATGATCTGGTATTACACTAATGAAAGAGAAAATAGAGGTGCTGGCACATAAAACTAAGTGAAAACAATATAACTAGGGCGACAAGCATCCATAGAGAAGATACATATTCCCAATTATGAGGAAGCAGCCTCATTTTAATTTTGGCAAGAATTATTTCCTATCATTAGTTCCAGGCTAAAATAATTTTGTTCAGAACAGCACAATGTTAGAATTCTGGAAAACTATTCCTGGGGGAATTGATCAGAGCATATGACCTGTACAAGCGTGTACCGAATGCCTTCCGTGGGTTATCGTTTAGGACTGAGATGGGCAGCGCTCTGCTCTGTTGGCCCAGTCAACTCGCATCTAGAATTTAGGTAGTGGGGGAATTCCGTGCAGTTTTGATGTGCACATAACACTCCATGATTTATATAGACAGGCTATTCAGATTCTTAAGGGGGAAAGGTCACCATTTAATGAGGATCTTCCAAGAGAAGATGGGATGGGAGGTGGGTCTTGAATGATGGGTGCTATTATGGTTGGAGGGCTTTTCTTGCACAGGGAACAGAATTAAGAAAAGTAAGAAGGTGAGAAAACACTTACATACTTGGGACAAAATATATTTTGACATGAAAAAGTCGTGATTTCGTAAAACAAGAGGCTTACAGGTGTGCATTTGTGAGTCGAGCGCTAAAAAATATGTAGTGACAGACAGCTGAAAACAATTGTGCCAGTGTGGTCCTCAGAGGAGCCCTGAAATTGATGCGTGGAGGCAGTGGGGTCCATGTTTACCGTGTGCACACGCAAAGACTCCCGATGCTATTCTCATCCCTCTAAGGTCCCTGTTACAAATCTCAGAGCTGCAAATGCAGGGCAAGGTTGTAAAGTAGGTTAAGATTATCTTTAGTCAACCCCACGTCCTTCCTCTTTTTCTTCTTCCCTTGGTGGACGCCCACTGTTCTGTGCTGGCTGTCCTGACCTTCTTGTTGGCTTGTCCACCTGACTTTGTCCTTATCAGCAATGCAATGTCTTGGGTGTTTGATCATGGAAAGGTATCTCAATGCATGACTCATGTGTGACGGGCTACTGAGGTAGGCAGCTTTGGCTGGAGGGGAAGAAGCACTGGGTTTTCTACTGCTCCAAGGGCACCATCTTGGATTCAACCCTACTTGTGTGTGTGTGTGTGTGTGTGTGTGTGTGTGTGTGTGTGTGGCATCCCCCTGGGAGGAAGTCTTGGCCACAGTGGGAGGCACATTCCTTTCCTGTCACAGGGGAAAGGCTGTTCATTTCTAAGGGTGAAGTTAACCATCTTTGTGACTATGGTTAGTTTTTTTGTGGCTCCCAGGTGCACAATCCTCTGGCTAAGAGCCTAGAACAGAACATGTCACCCCAAATTTCCAACAGTAATTGATAACCAGAGTGCATTTTGTGCTTGAGAGCTATCTGATATTTGAGAGATTTTAGAATATAAATGTTTTCCAGCTCTTTGTCTTGACAGACGGGGATGATTAATGATAGGTGATGTCTAAAGAGATAAAATGAGCGAGGCTAGAATGCGTGTAGTTGTTCTGACAGGGGACTTTCAGGAGGCATTTGAGAAGCATGAGCATGTTTCTTTAACTGACACCTTGGTTTTTTGTCTTTCACCCTGACTGACAAATGAGAGACCTCCCAACCTCCTCACACGAACCTCAGGGGAACAAACCGATTGCGTGTTGTGATGGCTTCGCTGTAGGATTCTGCTTCCTCTCAAATCAAGTGCGGCTTTAGTTTCAGTTATTTCACTGTAAAAACTGAAAACTTGTGTTTGGAAACTATTTCCTCCCTTCTATTTAAAATGTCCCTTTTCCTTAAAAGTTAAGCTTGTTATTTTGAAAAGAAAGGATTTCAAAGCCCCATAAAAGGAATTTTAATGTTTGCAATTCTATGACAACTTTGCTGAAGATTAAAATCTCTGATTTGTAAGGAAGGTAAGAATACTGGTGGAAAGCTTTGGAGGCACCAGCCGAATTAGTAATTATTAGCAAACATGTTCCTTTTAAGTGATCATTAGTCATTTAGGGGGTAGCAACAATACCTCTTCCTCTGAGGGTTTCTCCCAGTTATAAACTGGCTCTTGAGTTAGGGAGAATACTTTAATATCCCATTGTAACTGTTGCTTCTGTGTAGGGTAAGTGAGATTCCTGAAGGTTTACTGTCTCATTTTTCTTGGTGATATTAGTTATTCCACTTTGCTCCACTCCTGAAAGAATACTTTTTTTTTTTTTTTGCGGTGCCGGGGATTGAACGCAGGGGCATTCTACCTCCGCGCTACACCCCCGGCCCTATTTTTTATACTTTATTTTTGAAACCGGGTCTCACGAAGCTGTAGAGGGCCTCACTAAGTAGAGAGAGAGAGAGAGAGAGAGAGAGAGAAGAAAGAGAGAGAGAAAGCGCACGCGCACGCTGAGGCTGGCCGCGAACCCGGATCCTCCAGTCTCCATCTCCCAAAGTACTGGGATTACAAGCGTGAGCCACCACGCCCGGCTGAAAGAATACTTTTATGACATTTTTCCAGGGAATCTATAACACTTTTATGAGAAATTTTACATATTCACACATTCACACGCACACACACACACACACACACACACACACACACACACACGCACACTGCTTCTATTTTGCTAGGCACAGTGTTAAGTGCTGGTGGTGTTACCAGGTGGAAGATTTTAACATTATTCCACAGCACTTTAGGGAAGTGATGACATGTGAGGGAGGCTGTGATAAAAGAAGGGGGGGGTAGGCTCCAGAGAAAAGCATCTGCAACAGCTGGTTTTCTGGGATCAAAAGCAGCCTGGGGACAAAGAGGTTCCACTCCAGAGAGGGGGTCTGGAGTGGTCATTTCTGGGAATGGGAAAGCGGCATGGAATTTTCCATGTGTCGGGTCTTATATTCTTTCTGGACACCTCCTTCCTCAAAATATTTCATTTGGGGTGGTCGGCTGCCCTTTGCACATCACACCTTAGTGACTTGGTACTGTCTCTGCCCCTTTCCCATGGGGAGGGGTCTAAGTGAGGCTCTGCAGGTGGGCTTAGCCTTCTGATACCTCTGCTTCTGGTTCATTCCAGCCAACTCTACCTGTTCATGCCTAAATAGCTACCTGATAGTGGAAGAAAGAGGAACCAGACACAGACCTGCTTTTAAATCACATATAGGCTATAAAACAAACAAATCACTTCCAGGCCAGTAGAGGAGGTGGGACACCCCTTCCCTCCCAGCATAGCAGACTTACAGCCCTTTATATTATTCTGCACTGAGTTGGGCCCAAGGCTGAGAGTCCACTAGAAGAGGTTATAGATGTCATCCTGCCTGACTCATCCTTGTCGCTGGTGAGGAGACAGACTCTGAAAGACTAAGCCAGATGCCCGCATTCACCCAACTAATTAGAGACGAAGCCAAAGACTTCCGAAGAAGAGGTACTTCCTAATTTCATTTCATATGAGCTCATATTTCAGATCTATCACTGGCATCCCTTGAGAATCTTGACACTCCCCCAAATGAAGTTAGAAGTTGGGGACTCTGGATTGAGTTAATACAGAGAGATCACGGTTAGTTTTTATTACTTCGTAAAGTCTCATTTCAAATATGTTACAATTTCCCCTTTCCTTTCTTCCATTTTTTTTTAATCTTACATTTTTGTCCTCAGAGATGAAATTGGTAGGAAGATTGAAGATGTCAGTTTCAGGGCTTGCCAGCCTTGCTACTAAAGCTAATTATTTTATAGTGTGCAAATAATATGATTGGGGCAGAGGGAGAGTGGAGAGAAGAGGAAAAGGCATCTCAGAAGTACAGCTATTCTCGCTCACCTCCACATATTTTTGCCTTTAATTAAAAATCAGGTTAAAATTATTCCTGGTCTGAAATCTGAAATCAATTTTTTTCCACTGAGCAGTTATTGCTGACTTCCCCGCTTTCAACTTATTCCTCTTACAGGCATCACAGTTGGTCTGATGCTAGACTAATGTGTGTGAAATAGATTTCTGGCAACCAAAATACCTAGACCCATTTGGGAGAATATGTTTTCTCTATATGTATGTTTCTCCAAATGTAACATAGGACCTGTGTATTTAAAATACATAAAGACAGCTCCAAAAGCACATTGCAAAAGTAGAAGGGGGAAATCAATACTCTATTTATTAACTATAGCATTACACAGAATTTCTATTCATAGAGAAGGGAAAAATACCCCTTGGATGGCATCTTTTGTCAAAATAAATAACTAACTTTGTTTTAAAATCAATTCCCTCCCTTTACATATGAGCTTTTGATCCTTTAAAACTATATTCGAAAGGACAAAACAGGAACTAAAATAATTAACATCATCAATAAATCACAATTATCGTGTGCTGCAGTTTTTCTTTTTCTATTTTTTAAAATCAATTCTCTAATGCTGTCTCGGGTGGAGTGAAAAGCAGAACTTAAATGAACACATTAAATTCAACACAACCTTGCTATTTGAGAAGTTTCTATTATAAGAGCTACTTTTCTTTCATGGCCAAAAGAAAGTGGCTACTCCAATCAGAGGAAAAGGGTATCCAGAGAATATTGTCAGATTATTGGCTAAATAGGCCTTTGCTCCTTTTTGTTTTAACTCAAGTTTTCTCCGTGGGCAGGAATATAGATTTGAGCGTCTATGTGAAGGGGAGAAGGCTCTTCCTCACACAGCTTAAATCCACTTCTCTTTATCCCACTCCTGTTATTTCCTTCTGTTCCCTTTTTTTTTTACCAAGTGCTGCCTGAATTAGTAGAGTGACTACACTGGACGAGGAAAGAAAAACATAGAGAGCGACTGGTGGTAGTCCTTCTTGCCCTTGGCTATCTGGAAGAAACCTAGCAAAGGAGGTTTTCTAACACTTACCAAGTTGGAGGAACTTAGAAATTTTTAATATGTTTCTGTGGCTGCTTTCTGGCAAGGTGAATACCAAAGATGTATTTGCATATCTGACATTGCATAGTTGACAATTTGGTGAAATAGGTACTTTAAGTAATTGCACTTTGTTTTTGTTAATGTACAGAAATTGGAACACAATCCATGGATGATCAAGCTCTATCTTGGGTCTCAGTTGGACCATTTGGATGGCCTTAATGGGTTTGTTGTTACAAGGTTTTAGGAGAGAGATACAAGAGACTGACCAGGGGTGCATTGACTCCAGACTGGGCTTGATCATAGTGAATCCCATGGCAAGAAGAGAGGTGCACCCCACCTCCAGGATAAGCTTGCTAACCAACAATTCCCTAACAGCTTGGTGTTCCGTACTAACAATTGCATAAACAACAAACAAACAAACAAACAAAAAAGAGCTCTTTATAAGAAACACTTAAAACAATATAAATGCTTTACGTTGTGAGAGAAAAAAATATTCGTACAGTAGTAATGTCTTTTCTTTGAGTGGGGACATGTTGTTTGGACTATTTTATCCATTGGTCATTATAGAAAAAGTGTTAATGAACAGACACTTTTCAAGGGCTGAAAGTTTGAACAGGCTGTTTGAGAGCCTCCAAAAATGTTTGAATTTTTGCAGGGTGTAGTGGCACATGCTTGTAATGTCAGCTACTCAGGAAGCTGAGGCAGAAGGATCACAAGTTCAAGGCTAACCTGGGAAAGCCCCGTTTCCAAATAAAATAAGAATTGAAAAAGGGGTAGGGCTGTAGCTCAGTGGTAAAGTGCTGCTGAATTCAATCGCCAGTACCAAAAGAAAAATAATAAAAAAGTTTGAAATTTAAAATTTCTTTGTTGGTCCCACAAGTAAAAAATGAAACCAATAACAACAAAATAACCAATCCTGAAAAATGAAGATTAATATTTAGATTAAATATCTTTAAGCCGGGCGTGGTGGCGCATGCTTGTAATCTTAGTACTTGGGAGGCTGACACAGGAGGATCCGGGTTCATGGCTAGCCTCAGCTACTTAGTGAGGCCCTCTGCAACTTAGTGAGACCCTGTTTCAAAATAAAGAATAAAAAAATAGGGCCGGGGGTGTAGCTGGGAGGTGGAATGCCCCTGGGTTCAACCCCCAGTACCACCAAAAAAAAAAAAAAATCTTTAGAACATAACATAATATTAACTAGTTTATTGCAACTTAGTCTATAAAGTTGTAAGTAATTTCATGACTTATTTAAATATATCTGATATATTTTAGAGATGGTACCTCCAAAGTAAGAAATCCTAGATCTTTCAAAGATCTTAAAATTTTGTGTGCATGGTGTGCATGCATGTGTGTGTGTGTGTGTGTGCATGTAGGCATGGGGTTGAGGGGTGGCATAGGGGTGGAAAAGAGGTTTTGGATGGGGGAAAACTTCTTGAAAATTCATGGCCCAAAGTAAAAGCCATGGTATTCAACATGATCGTTTCTGAGAAGCTCATATGCAATTTCCAAAAGCACTTCTAAAGGCGAAATTCTCTCCTGAATAAAGACTACAACTTAAATTCGCAATGATAAACGGGATTAAGTAGAAGTTGTGACATACAACTCAAACACATTTCAGAATTGGCAGTTGTCATTCTCTGAGCAATGAATTAGAAAATCTATCCTTAGTGATCATAATGAGCATGTGTGCAGATGTGCTTTCCTTGGAAGAAATTCGAATAATGGAATTCACAAAGCAGATATGTTAAGGAGTTGCTTCATCAAGGTATTCTTTGCTTTATAAAAGGAGTTTCTTGAAAATTAAGTCTTTTATAGGGGTGCACGTGCTTGAAGCATTTGTTCAGAGACCACTGTCTATTGGGGAAGGGAATGGGAGAATGATTAGAGAATCATAAAGCCCCAAACCAACACATCTAAAACTCAACCCCTTAGTATCTTTCCTCCTGTCCTCTTCTCATCCTATTTTTGCCTTGCCTGTCTCAGTTCAAGGCACCTGTGTTCACTCCATTGTCTAAGCCAAACATCTCCCCGCATTGCCCAGACTGTCTCTTCTCACCTTGCACAATTACCAATGAATTCTGTTACCTGTGCCTCCTCCTCTTGTCCTAAGTCTTGGAATGAGATCTTCTTTGCTATGTATTTTTCTCTTAGCAATCCTTTTTTTGCAATGAGTCAGATGCTCCACACATTTGTTGTTCGTCATCCTAGAATTAATCCTTATAGCTTTCTTGTAATACAGGTTATTGGGATTTAGAACCAAGGCAGAGAGATTAGAAAGGAGGAGGATTGGGACATGTGGGAGGTGATAAACTAACATTTACTGAGTCCTAGCTGTGATTCTGGCACTCTGCCTGGTGCTTCATGTCCTTTATCTAGTTTAATTCATACAATCACCTTTGAGATAAAAATTATATTCATTTTTTACCAATGAGGAAGAAACTGAGTCCCAGGGGTTGAGATCTGGGTTCAAGGTTGTACAGGGAGTAGATGGCGAAGTGGGGCCTGGGAGCCAAGTCCTCTTCATTGCACCGTTCTTCCTTCACTGTATTCCCTGGCAAGCGATCCAGTGCTTCCAACTGAAGTCTTTTGATTTCAATCCTGGTTTCCAAACGCCTTTCCACTAGTATATCCTTTTAACCAGTTAATATCTGGCAGCAATTAATAGCACATGTGTTTCTAATTAGGAAGAGCTCCATTAATAAATAACTCTTTCAGCGTAAGACATTTTGAAATGATGCTTGCTTTAATTTGCTAAAAATATGTCCTCTTTCTTTGCTAAGGAATCTTGCATCTCCAAAAAGGGCCTTCAATAGCTCCCCCAGAGATTGCAATTCCTTGCAATTAATGAACTGTCAATGGATTTTCTGTGGAACTTTTAAGTATAGGCATTAAATATATGAAAGCACAGCCAAAGCTGAGCAGCCTGGATGTTTTCCTTAAAAGGTCATGATGCTGAACTCCTTCACTGAAACAGATTTATAACGTATAGACAAGATTAACAGAGTAGGGAATTTACCGACAGTGGAATTCACATGGCATAAATATAGACAAAAAGTAGGTAAGTACCAAAAATTGGGCTAGCTCATAATAAGTGCTCAAAAATTGATAGATTTGATATTTATATTTAGTTTTGGGTCCACATTAGGTGTGTGGACAAGAACACACACATAGAGGACTCTTGAATGTTTAGAAATCTGGAATTAGGGAACAATTGACCCTTCTTATGAGTTAGTGAAAAGGGGCCTGATTTTGGGAGCCTGGAACTCTGCACTGTCTTTGCTGTTAAGTCAACACAAAAAGTGGATGAGTCCCATAAGAACACTGATTCTCAATTTCCTTTGGGTAAATAGAAGGGGTTAAGACATTCTCTAAGACCCTTCAACTCTCACATTCCAGTGTACACCGAGATTCAAATTTGTTGCAACAGTTCTCTTCACCTCATAAAGAGAAAGATAATAATTCACTTCTTTCCATATTCATGAAGATTAATGTCATAATAGTGCTCGGTCTTCACATTCGTTCTCTTTATGAATTGCAACCCGAGAACTTGTGCTGTGCTGTCTTCATGGAAAAACAAATGACTTTCATGCATAATGAGGCTCCTATCTTGCTAATCTGTCTTGTATAAACCAAGTCCCTAAGGTATAACAATCATTCTTAACTACACATTTGTTTAGATTTTCTGACATGCAACTGTAGTCATATACAAAGAGGCTTATGCTTTTATAATTCTGGAATAAGACATCGATTTGTTATTATTACTTTTCCGGAAATGAGTCCCTCTATTTGCCAAACCACGGTCGAACTGAATCACCTTAAATAATATATAAATAGGTATCACGAGTAAGGTAAAAATTCAACTGCCCCTGAAAACATGCCTTATTTCCTGGTAAATTTATGTTTCTATGCCAATTAAGATATGAGGTCGAAATTCATTCTGTAACCCCAGAAAAGAGCTAAGGAATTGCTAGGAGGGCATGCTGCAAAACATGCGCTCTGACAACTGAATGTAGCTTCCTCCCCACCGCCGACCCTCCCCAGGCCAGTCTCCACCCTGCTCATTGCAGCTCCACGGGGAGGAAATGAGAGCCCAGGAAGTCCTGTTGAGGCTGCTTCACAGGACATTTCTGAAAAAATTTTGTTTGTGAGTCACAAAATTGGATCCATAACAAAGCAGGTCACTGAGGGGGAAACAAGAGCCAGAGATTTATAGAGCAAAGTAAAGCGCCTGAAAATTCTTCATGGGGGGAAATGACTTCATGGAGTCATCGGATGAAGCAAGAAGTGGGAGAGTAGACCAAGCAAAATATTTGAAGGGCAATTAGGTCTTATTCGATTTTTAAAACAGATTGATCCTTTTATTTTTTTTAAAAAAAGATTTATTTATTTATTATTTTTTAGATTGATTCTTTTACACGTTGGACAACTAAAAATAAAAGGTTCTCCTTAGGAAGATGAGACATGAGCGATTCCGTTCCGGTAGGTCTCAGGCAAGGTGCTGGTTGGGTCTCTCATCACCAGCCCTTCTGCCATGCTTCATCGGGACTAACGTCTTTGTATCTTAGATGCTTTCACACTCTTCCTAATTTCCCTCTGTCCCTCTCTCTTTTTTCATTTCTTCCTTTCTCTCTTTCTTTTTGTGGTACTGGGGCTTGAACCCAGGGGCAATCTACCACAGAGCTACATCCCCAGCCCTTTTTATTTTGAAACAGGGTCTCACTAAGTTGGTGAATATGATGAATAGATGCTGAGAGTCTCACTAAGTTGCTGAGGCTAGCTTCGAACTTGTGATCCTTCTGTCTCAGCCTCCCAAGTACTGGGATTACAAGTGTGTGCCACCACGCCTGGCTTAATTTCCCTATTTTTCAATAGCCTTCTCCATGTCACCCTTCATAAACACTAGCAATATTTTATAGTTTATGGAAGATCTCTGTGTAACTTTGCCTTGAGGTTCTGGCTACACATCAGCCATACTACGAACGACGAAAATCTACTCATCCTAATTGTCTTCTCATGCATATGAGATGCAGTATGTAGTACAATGAACAGAAGATAAAGGTCCCTTGAAACTGAGCTCAAGAAGCTTTCTCTGAACATTTCTCTGATCTCTCCAGGGAGAGGAATAGCAAGAGCTAACATTTGTTAATGGCCTTATGTGTTCCAGTCACCATAATTTACACACATATGTCATTGAATCTTTACAATGGCCTCATGAGAGAAGCACTATCATTGTTTCTATTTTATAGATGGGGAAGCAGAAGTACAGAGAGGTGAAGAAATATAACCAAAGCACACAGCTGGCAAAGGGTAGGGTTTAGAATCCCTTTCTTTTTCTTTTTATTTTTTTTTGTTGCTACTACAACACGTATGAATCTTTAAAAAATTAGGCTGAGTAAAAGAAGTAAAAAAAAGTAAGAGTTATACTGTATAATTCCATTTATATAAATTTCTAGAAAATGCAAAATAATGTATGGTAACAGAAAGATCAGTGGTTGCCTGGGGAGAAGATACTGGAAGGGAGGAAAAGAGGAAGGGATCATAAAGGAACACAAGTAAGTTTATGAGGGTGATGGGTATGTTCATCATCTTGACTTTGATGATGGTTTCAGCAGTGTAAAAATGTATCAAGCCGGGCGTGGTGGCACACGCTTGTAATCCCAGTACTTTGGGAGGCGGAGACTGGAGGATCTGGTTTGCGGCCAACCTCAGCGCGCATGCGCGTGCGCGCGCGATCTCTCTCTCTCTCTCTCTCTCTCTCTCTCTCTCTCTCTCTCTCTCCCTAGTGAGGCCCTCCGCAACTTCGTGAGACCCGGTTTCAAAAAGAAAGCATAAAAAAATAGGGCCGGGGGTGTAGCGTGGAGGTAGAACGCCCCTGTGCTCAACCCCCGGTACCGCAAAAAAAAAAAAAAAAGTATCAAAACTCATCAGATTGTGCACTTTTAATATGTGTTATGTATTGAGGATACTTTAATAAAGCTATTGAAAATTCATTATTAAAATAATATTTGGATGTCATATAAAAGTTTTAGTTCAAGAACCCCTCCCTTCCTGTCCTCTGCTACTTGGCTGCTAGATGTAACTCTTGACCTTGACCTTGGATCAGCTGACATGTTATTGGGAACTCTTCTCGGTTTTGGTCACTAAGCTTTTGAGTGAACCTCTTGGCTCATGGATCCCATGTATATTTATATTCATTTTCAGATTATTCTCTTGGCTTGGTGATAAAGCCTTCTCCACAGCTAAAAGTGAAAATAATTCCACGTTTTTTTCTTTCCTTCCTTAGCTCCTTATAATTGCCTGGCCCCAGCTATATAGGAGAGACAGTTTGATTAGGACCCAGTGATTCTTATCTTCTAGATCAGAATGTCGGAGGGAGAATGGTCTCAGAGCTGAGCTAAATGACTTAAGATTGAGGATAGGGGCTCTGCCCCAGTAACTATCTGCCTGACTAAAGGTGCTAGGAGACACCGTTTCAGTTTTACCTCTCTACCCTCTGCACCAGCATGGTACTATCTACAACCTCAGTGCTCAATAAATATTTATTGAATGAAAACATGAGGAGGCAGTGGTATTGGGCAGACTATGGATGAGGTGTCAGAGTAGGGCCACTTAGATGTTTGGCCTCCACCCTTTGCACACTAGGTGCAGGGTCTACTAGATAACATCTGCAAGAGCCAAGCCAAGCTCTATCAGACGGTGGATTCGAGGCCATGGATCTATTTCCTGCTCCCATTGGATGGTTCAGCAACTGAGAGCACACTGGCATGTGGACAGATTCAGCAAAGAGCAGAAAAGAGAAAAAGGCAGGAAGATTGCTCCAAATTCCTAGACTGCAAATACTGGAAGCAGGTGTTGAGGGAGGTTTCCTGCAGCTGTTTTTATATCTTCCCTTCAGCTTATTTCCAGGCAAGGCTAACCATTTATATCAGCCTTGTGTAGAAGCATGGCGTCTGTGCACACACACACACACACACACACACGACATTAGCTGTAGGTACATCTGTCCCATTTCTTTTGTAACTAACTCAACAAGGCATCGTTTAATGAAGTGGTTGGTTATTTTCCTTAACTCGCTTCTATCCCATGCTGTGCAGAACCCTTCTTGCTGTCAGTCCTTACAGTCCCTGCCCATTCACACTCTTACTCAGGGATCATGTCTTACTTCATACTTGTATCCTTGGTACTTAGCATAGTAACTGGCATAGGGTTGATACTCAAGAAATGCTTATTGAATGAATAAAGGAATGCATGTGTGAGACACACGACTAGGCACATGATAGGGTCAGGAGGGAAAGTGCTCAGCATTGTGTGCTCTGACACCAAGTTTTTTGTTTTTTGTGGCACTGGGGATTGAACTCAGTGGCATTTTACCTCTGAGCTACCCCAGCCCTATTTTATTTTTTTATTTGAAACAGAGTCTCACTAAGTTGTGGAGGGCCTCGCTAAGTTGCTGAGGCTGGCAGCGAACCTGTGATCCTCCTGTTTCAGTCTCCCAAGTACTGGGATTACAAGTGTGCACCACCACGCGCAGCTCTGACACCAATTTTTGCATGCAAATGTCTGTCATCCTGTCTCTTTTTGCAGTACTGGGGATTGAACCCAGGGGGCATTCTACGTCAGAGCTACACCCCCAGCCCTATTTTTTATTCTTTATTTTGAAACAGGGTTTCACTAAGTTGTGGAGGGCCTCACTAAGTAGCTGAGGCTGGCCATGAACCTGTGATCCTCCTGTCTCAGTCTCCCAAGAACTGGGATTACAAGTGTGTGCCACCATGCCTGACATCTCTCTTTTTAACTTTTATTTTAATTTTATTTTTTGTGGTGCTGGGGATCAAACCCAGGTCCTTATGCATATGAGGCAAGCACTCTACCACAGAGCTACATCCCCAGTCCTATTTATATTTTAAATGTATTCTTCATTTTACATTTTCTAAGCTGAGTTCTTGGGACTTTTCATTTGTTTTTATTTTATTGCCATGGACATATTATTTTGTGCTTGAATAGGAAGATATTTAAGATTTTGGTAAATACTTTGAGAAATTTAGCTACACTTTAAAAAAGTGAAGTTAAGCCGGGCGTGGTGGCGCACGCTTGTAATCCCAGTACTTTGGGAGGCGGAGACTGGAGGATCCGGGTTCGCGGCCAGCCTCAGCTCTCTCTCTCTCTCTCTCTCTCTCTCCCTGTCTCTCTCTCTCTCTACCTAGTGAGGCTCTCCGCAATTTTGTAAGACCTGGTTTCAAAATAAAGTATAAAAAATAGGACCCGGGGTGTAGCGCGGAGGTAGAACACCCCTGGGTTCAATCCCCGGTACCGCAAAAAAAAAAAAGTGAAGTTTACCTAAAGAAATAAACATCATGTTATAAAACTTTGAGTGAATGAATAGAATGAGTTATCTTGATTCTCTCAAAAACAAAAGTGTTAAAAATTTTTTGAGCCTTATTCTCTTGACTTCTCATGTTGAAATTATTACACTAAATATTAACTTATTACTATTCATTTTTCAGTTAATGCAGCCTGGATAATGAGTTTGGATGATTAAATTGCATGCCTGCATATGAAGTCTACTCTTGAACATGAACGGTAATGAGAGACTGGAATGCAGAGGTAATTGAAATGCCCCCAAATCTACACATCTAATTTTAATAGTTTCTTTCAGCTCCTTTCAGTAAACTTTTCAGTGAGCAGCAGGCAAGCCCAGTGGAAGGACCTGAGTGGCAGCTTCTCTAGTCCCTGTTCATCTTCCCACAGAAGTCCTGGCCTGCGGAGCAATGGCCAAGAGCACGCGGTGGGAGCCACAGAAGGGAGCAGAGATTCCAGTTAGTCCACAGATTTCCCAGTCAGCTCCTGCAATCGCTGAGAGTTGTCTGTAACAACTCTGGTTTCCATTCCGGGCACAAATGGCGCTAGACAGCAACTCTGGGTTCTGGCTTTCAAAACCATCCTCAACCATAAGATTCAGTTTCTATCTCTTTAAAAATAATCAACCGGGCATGGTGGCAGATGTTTGTAATCCAGTACTTGGGAGGCTGAGACAGGAGGATCACAGGTTCATGGCAGCCTCAGCTACTTAGTGAGGCCCTCCGCAACTTAATGAGACCCTGTTTCAAAATAAAGAATAAAAAATAGGGCTGGGGGTGTAGCTCGGAGGTAGAATGACCCTGGGTTCAATCCCCAGTACCGCAAAAAAAAAAAAAATCAAATAAAGAATAGATCCTTACCCTTTTTGGTGCCAAAAACCTTGCCCTTCATTCAGAAAAATAAAAATCTTAAGAGCCCTTTGGTAAACAAACAAATGGAGCATTTCCCCACCCCCCTAAGTTTTAGTATGAATCCTGGGATGAGTATATTTATCTTGTTCTCTCTTTTTTTTTCCATCTAAGAAATGAAAGAACTAGTACTGACTCACTACTTGTGAATGCATTGCAGATTTACTGCTCTATTGGGAAAAAATTATATAAAGTAATGAGTATTTGCAGTTGTAGCTTCCTGGTGTCTTCTATGGAGGGGATCCTTGCTGTCTTGGGCTGAGAGAGGGGGAGGAGAATGGCAGCAGCCAAGAAGCAAGTAGGCCAGGCTACTCTTTGTATAAAAGGATGAGAGAGGAGTGGGGAGGACCAGGAATTCAAGGGCAGAGGCAAAGGGGGAGATAGATAGATAGATAGATAGATAGATAGATAGAGAAATGGGAGGGGGAGAATATGATGAATAGGTGCTGAGGTTACGGTAAGACCTTGGATACATCATGGTGCTAAGAATGGACTCCGGAAGCCCAGTTCTATACAGATTATGCAATTAAACACAGAGGAGGCAGCATTTCATATAAATGGGATGGCACCCAATTAAAAAGCTTCTGCATAACAAAGGAAACACATCTGAAGAGAGAGCCTACAGAATGGGAGAAAATCTATACCTGCTACTCCTCAGACAGAGGACTAATATAAAAAATATATGAGGAACTGAAAAAACTGAACACCAAAAACCCAAGTTACTCAATAAAAAAAATGGGCAATTGGCCGGGCAGAGTGGCCCACGCTTGTAATCCCAGTACTTGGGAGGCTGAGACAGGAGGATTGCAGGTTTGAAGACAGCTTCAGCAAGTAGTGAGAGTCTCATCAACCTAGTGAGACCCTGCTTCAAAAAATACAGGCAGTTGAATTGATTAGAAACTTCTCAAAGGAAGAAATACAAATGGCCAATAAATATCTGAAAAAATGTTCAACATCATTAGCAGTCAGGGAGATGCAAATCAAAACTACACTGAGATTCCATCTAACTCCAGTTAGAATGATGATTGTCAAGAATACAAACAACAATAGATTCTGGTGAGGCTGTAGGGAAATAGGAACTCTTACACACTGTTGGTGAGATTGCAAATTAGTACAGCCGCTATGGAGTTCACTATGGAGCTTCCTCAAAAGACTAGAAATAAAATTACCATATGAGCCAGTTATACCACTCCTTGGTATCTTTCCAAAAGAATTAAAGTCAGACTACTATAGTGATACATGCATACCCATGTTCATAGCAGCACAATTCACAATAGCCAAATTGTGGAACCAAACTATGTATTTCTCAACAGATGAATGGATAAAGAAAATGTGGTATGTACACACAATGGGATTTTATTCAGCCATAAAGGAGAACAAAATTATGTCATTTGTAGGAAAATAGATGGAACTTGAGAACATTATGTTAAGTGAGATCAGCCAGTCTTAAAAAGTCAAGGGATGTATGTTTTCTCTCATATGTGAAAGAGAGAAAATAGGAAACAAAAGGGGCTTTAGATAAATGAGGAGAGAGACCAGTAGGATAGTGGAAGAGGATCAGGGGAAGGAGAGGAGAGGGGGGAAGGAGGAATGAGGAAGGAATCAGATCGAATAATGCTATGTCTATACATGAAGGTGTCACTACCAATCTTATTAACATGTACTGGGAGGGAGTTGTGGGGGAGGGAGTGTGTGGGATCTGGAGGAAAACATACCAAGTGACATGTGTGTATATAAATGTGTTATTTTGAATCTTACTATGTTGTATAATTACAATGTACCAATAAAATATTAAATATTTTTAAAGAATTTTATTGGTGCAATATAATTATACATTGGTGTGGTTCCCTCCTAACCCCATCCTACTACTCCCTCCTTCTACCCAGTACATGCTAGTAAGGTTGTTACTGGTACCTTCATATATGGACAGAATATTATTTGGTCTGTTAGGACTTTGTTTTGTATTCATATCTTTTATATAGTATATTTTTATATTATCTTTCACTTTCTTGAGAATAATACAAGCAATGGTGACAGGCATTTTTTTTTTGCGTTACCAGGGATTGAACCCAAGGGCATTCTACCTCTGGGGTACACCCCCAGCCCTATTTCTTATTCTTTATTTTGAAACAGGGTCTCACTAAGTTGCAGAGGGCCTCACTAAGTAGCTGAGGCTGGCCATGAACCCGGATTCTCTGGTCTCAGCCTCCCAAGTACTGGGATTACAAGCGTGCGCCCCCACGCCCGGCCTTTTTTTCTTTTTATAACTTATAGCCTTATTGAGGAGGAAATTCAATTTTTATAGACTGGAATTGAAGTGGTTCCTCCCAGAAGGTTTTTAATTTTTGCAGTACTGGGGATGGAACCTAGGGCATTGTGCATGCTAGGCAAGTTGTATACCGTGGAGCTATATGCCCAATTCTCAGAAACTCCTTTAACATATTTGTGTATGCATACATTTTCATAAATTGACAGAGTTTCATTGGGAAAATGAACTAGGTCATGGTGTGTACTCTGAGGATGTTATTCTACAATATTAATATGATTTGGATAATATACCTGCGTGAATGTCTTTTCCTCTTCCTTTTCTTTTAAAATGGAGATCTTAGCTCTTTTGTTCTCATTCCTAATATAATTTTAAAAAATCTGTTTTTAAGTTGGTTTTAAGTCCTCTCCTTGTCACTAGTGGTTGTGTGTGTGTGTGTGTGGGGGGGTGTTTTTGCCCTTTCTATCACCTGACAGTTTATCACTTTCTGTGCAGTTAGGCAGCTTTTGTCGAGAGCACAGCACAGGGCTCTGGTGCAGCAGAATCGGTGTTTGTGGAGCAGCAGAGTGAGTTCTCTAACCACTTTTAGGGGATAGTAGGTATGATGTCTTTTTCATTCGTCCACTGTGTCCACCTAGTGAGGCTGAACTACAATCCCCAGTTATTCAATCAAACACTAATTTAGGTGCTATCATAAAGGGATTTTGCAGATTAAAGTCCTTAATCAGTTGACTTTAAATTAATCAAAAGACGATTATGGGGGGGTGGCTAACATAATCAGAGGATTCCTTCAAAGATGCCTTCCCTGGGCTCAGTGCCTCCAATAGCTGTTGGGTCTCCAATTACTCTCCCCCTACTCTGGATCTCCGGGTTCTAGCCTGTTTCCCCTCTTCCTACCCTATGGCCTGTGGAATATAAGACTCAGTTGTGCCTGTGGGGTTTCAGCTTGCTTGTGATTTTTTTTCCTTCCAACTGTATGTGAGCAAGAGCAGAGGCAGGAGCCCATGGGTAGCAGTTTGCTTATCTCTTATCTTTCTCATTATCTTTCCTAGAGATTTAGACTTGTTTAACCACCCTCATAATTTTGTACACCAACTGCTTGTAACACACACACACACACGTGCACATGTGTGTGCACATGCACACACACACGTACACACACCTCTTACTGCCTACTGGTTCGGCTTCCCTGGCTGAACCCTGACTGATAGGGTGAGTATCTGATTCCTTCTCTTTATATCTACAAGGACTCCTATTAATTTAGTTCTCAGCAACTCTTGGCTGAATAATTTCTATGACCTTAAGGTCTAAAATAGACTCTACCTAAAGTAAAATTTTAATAATAAACATAGACTTTGCATAAACTAGTGTACCTTAGGAGTTTAATGTCTCATTTTTTATTTCAAACATTTTCCCTTTAATTTTTCCTTTTTATTTTGATGAGAGAAAACTAGTAAAAAAGTTTTGAACATATTTATCCTACTTTCCCTCTCATGTGTCAGAATTTAGTGAACAAAGAGACTAACCATGGACGGGGAAGGGACTGCTCTGTTGGTTACCAACAGCTCCATCCCAGCTGGCGAAAAACACTCAGAGGCTGAGGGCTGGTCTCATCTGAGGGTGCTGAACCAGGAGAGCATTCGTCACATACTTTGATTTGTCAGGGACAGTCAGCATTCTCTCCAGCCCCTTACTTGACCTGAGAGGTGCCAAGGACACATAATAAAGTCCCTAAATTCAGGCAGAGTGGAAAGGAAAAAAGGTAGCTTTTAATCAGAGAAATGGAGGAGTTATATATAGGAACCCTAATCTCCTGCTTGTCTGCTTTCATTCTTTCCTTCTTTTCTCCTCCCTTCTTCCCTCCTTCTTTCCCTCTCCCCTTCCCTCCTTCTGTCTCTTCCTTCTTTCTCCCCTTCATTTCTTTTAAATCCTCTCTTTTCTTTCCTTCCATACTGTAGTTATGGTGAAGTAACTTGTGATACGGTGGGTCAGGAGATGCTTCTCATTGGCAGTTTATCAGAGACTTGGAAGACACAGCAAGGTGGGTCAGTGTGGGGGCTGGGGATTGACATGTGAGGAAAGGAGGCAGGAAGTAGACAGTCTGATCTTGCTTGGATCAGGGGTGGATCTAAACACATTCTCTTATCTTTTTTTTTTTTTTTGCGGTACTGGGGATTGAACGCAGGGGCGTTCTACCTCCGCGCTATGCCCCCGGCCCTATTTTTTATATTTTATTTTGAAACCAGGTCTCACGAAGTTGCAGAGGGCCTCACTAAGGAGAGAGAGAGAGAGAGAGAGAGAGAGAGAGAGCTAAGGCTGGTCGCGAACCCAGATCCTCCGGTCTCCGCCTCCCCAAAGTACTGGGATTACAAGCGTGCGCCACCACGCCTGGCTTCTCTTATCTTGATTTCTACTCATTTCTGTTCTGAAAAGCAGATGCTAGGAATGCTTACAACATGGAGGCACCACAATGGGGCTCAGATGGAAAGGGTGGAGAGTTGGCTGTCATCCAGACCTGTGCAAAAAGGCAAGAGAGAGCTTGAGCCACACAGTGAGCTTGACCCAGTTCATCAGGGTGGGAGGCTGGTAGACGCAGGTCCCAGCCTCAGAGCGCATTTTCCTGGAGTGTTTTCTTGCTTGGATAGCCATAAAATATGGGGATGACCTGTCCATGGTGCTGAAGGAAATGGCTGTCCATGGTCAAAACAGTCTTGGTTTTAGGAACTCAGGATCCTGTCTGTCTCTTGGTCACATAACTAGTGGAAAGGTGTTCTAGTTTTGACTAATAGTCTGGGACAACAGGAAAGCCTCCACAAAGATGTATTATTTTACTTACCCCTAATCCTATGGCATTTGCTTTATAGAAGAAAAGTAAATAAGAAGTATAGATTACCCAGACTTTTTTGTGGACCTATTTAGTTTGGCTTGTACTAAAGAATAATTCTTGGGAACATTATGTTAGGGAGACTTCAGGGAGATTAAGGGAATTATTAAAATGTTCTTCCTTGAATATAGCAGAGGTTTGTGACTCTTTTAAACCACTGTCAAGAAAACAAAGGGGTAGGCTATTAGGAAGCATTGTGTGAAACACACAGAGCAGGATGTTTTAATATCAATCTATGTCTTACCTCTAGGAACACCAAATGATGGAATAATTATATCATGCACCCAAAAGTTATGGTTTGTCATGAAAGGGTCTCATGCTCCATTGCCTTACAACAGAAATTTTATTTGAATTATAAGGCATTTCTAAGCCTCATGAATGATTGGTAGGAGGTGTAGTCTTTTGTAACACAAAGGGCTGCTAACCAGAATTACAGTTCCCATTAACAGGAATGTAAGTGAAATAATTTTGTTTCAACAGTCATATCCTAAGGGCAAATGGATCATAGAGAGTGATTAAATTGAAAACATGAACTCTGTAATAATCAGTATATATGTGTCCCCTGTGGATGACCTCACTTTTTTCCTCAGGACTTTAGCATTCTCAGACATTTACCATTGTATTAAGATATACTGATAACAATAATGAGGTGATTGACTATGCCATTAGATTTCTCACTATTAAAGTATTCTCAGCACAGGAGACTGCATATTGATATTTCTTTCTAAATTGAAATATTATACAGAGGGCAAAAGGATTAGATAGATGTAGCAAATAATTTGATGGCAAGAAAAATACCATAGATCAGCGATGATGAGCTTTTGTAGTAAAAACACAAGTAGAGTAATGAAAAACAATGCTTTGCAAAGTTAGAAAGCATGGATTTGAATCAGAACAGCTCTTCAAACTGAAATAATGGAAACATTATGAATGTTTACTTAAAGTAGTTACTCTGACCTTATAATCCTGAACAATTGGCAAAAATGAGAATTTATGCTCTAGCTCATAAAAAGGAGATTCTACTCAGGAAAATTATGTATGTCTTCAGCACACTATGCCTCTCTGAAGGCTGCTTATTTCTAATGTATTCTTGGAGTTTCCTTGTCTTGGGCCAACACAGTACTCTGAATATTTAATACCAGGATTTATACCAACATTAGGTGCTCTATCCTGTACTTTCCTTGTAGCTGGTTGAGAAGGAACACCTTGCCCCATGTGGCTGGCTCATTTGTGTAGGTTTCCCATGTGTTAATGACACCATATGACCTGTGTGCATTTTAAGGTCAACGTAGGTGTGCAACAGGTAACAAAAGCAAAGAGCTAGGCAAGAACAGAGCTGCAGAGAGGAAGAGGACAGCACAAAGAGTTGCTTATTTAGAGACAGCCTTTCAGAAACATGGAGGAATAGGAGGCATGAGATCAGTCAAAATTAAGCTGGCTGGTCCCTTATTTGTAATGATATTAGTGTCCCTCATAGGGTGATGTGGTAGTAAACAGTTGACTATTCTGCTTGACCTAAAAGATGCCTGATGTTTCGATGTAAACTTTATTTGTGGTAGTAGTAGGGTTTTCATGGTAAACAGAGCTAATAGTGCATATAAAATGTACAGAGTAGGCTGTTGGGCAGCTGGCCTAGGGATGTATTGATGTTATAGCTTGGATGTAAAGGCAGTCTAGTGGCAGAATTCCCTCTCTTGGGGAGCAGGGGGAGGACAGTCTTTTTCTTAGAACCTTCAACTGATAAAATGAGGCCTACCCACACTGTGGAAGGTAATGCAATTTACTCAGCCCACTAATTCTAATGTTAATTGCATCTAAAAAATTACCTTCAACCAGGCGTGGTTGTGCATGCCAATAATACCAGCACTTGGGAGGCTGAGATAGGAGGATTGCAGGTTCAAGTCCAGCCTCAGCAACTTAGTAAGATCCTGTTTTAAAATAAGAAAAGAAAAAAGGGCTGAGGGTAGCATAGCTTAGAGGTAAAATGCCCCTAGGCTCAGAGTCCCCAGTACAAACAACAACAACAACAACAACAAAAACAAACCTTCACTGTAACATCCAGGCATGCTTGGGCCCAAATATCAGGGTATAGTGACCTAGCCAATTTGACACATAATATAAATTGCACTGGCTTCTGGAAGAAGAAATTGGATTGAGGAGAAGTGGTGGCAGAGTACTGATGGTGAGAGGGGCGGGACGGGTTGCCTACCTCATGCCCTTTCTTTACCCTTTCACCAAAGTTGTTTCCATCAACCCTGTACAGAGACTTCTGACATAACACATAACACTGACATAGCCCCATAACACTTGCTTTACTCCCTTGGGCCATCCAGATGTTGGCTATTGCTCTTCTTTTTGTCTATAAAGTAAAAGGGAGGGATTGCATAATGCAAGCTGTTTTTTGAATGAATGAGTGAATGAATGATTTACCTTCTCCTCCCTGCTCATTGCCTTTGGTATTCCCAAACTTCTGTTCTAAGCTCTTGTCCCTAATCTTTCCCTCAGGGATCACCTCTATTTCCTTGACTTGAACTTTATGGTACCATATGTATGACTTCCAGATCTTATTCTTCAGAATTTATTTCTCTTTCATACTACAGATCTCAATTTGCAATTTTATATGGTCTAAAGAAGTCTTTCAAATTTGACATGTCCAGCAGGAATTAATTTCCTTTTTTAAGTCTGATCTTCCTTCTCTTTTGTTCTGTATCTTAAATTTCTTGACCCTACCTTTCCTTTCATTACCTCAACCTAGAAATTTTGTTGTCATCCCCCTCACCTCCTGTGTCCAGATAGTCGAGAAATCCCATTCACTTTGCCTCTTCCAGATGTCTTGACTCATTCCCTCTTTTCCATTCCCCTGAATGCTGCCCTAGTTCAGAACCTTATTGTCTCTACATTGTTATTCGGATGACTTCCTAAAGTACCCAGGGCCGTATCATTTCTCATCTGAAGTGCTCAGCAGAGATGCAGGAGGATAGAACCTGTCTCTGGCCTCTTGAGTCTCTCTGCAAGGTCCAAAACGAGCCCGGGAGGGACACCAAGAGCTGTGTGCATGTATATTAACACCAAACTGATACTCATTGTGATGTGAGACTACAATGCACCAATAAAAACATAAAAAAAAAAGAGCCCGGTTTCTCAGGGTGAGACACTACTCACATTTGAGGATGTTCTACAAAACATACTACTAAAAAATCCTTTTAAAATTTCAATATATTCTGAAGATGGAAGTGCTTTGCACTTGGTTCAGCCATGACCTAATTGGCTCGGTGAGAGCTATTAATATGCTGGAAGGAATTCCTTCAGGTCCCTTCCTTCCCATAATGAATTTTTTAAGGGCAACATTCAAAATCAAGGTCAGCACACAAAGGCATCATTTACTTTATGGTACCAGAGAGACGTTTTTGTGTCACTCTTATTCTGAGGTAAAGATTTTTTTTTTCATGCAAAAGCTAGTTATAGTGAATTTCATTTTAAAAATCATAATATATGTAATACAAAGAGGCTTAATGACATTTTTGTCCCCATCGTAGTAGCTAATAGATGACTACAGATATCTGCAATGGTGGTCCTTAGGCACAGGACACACAGAAGGGGTTTCTAGACCACGTTTTCCTCTGTCTTTATAATGTATGATTCTTTGTCTACTTTTCTCCATCATCATCTTGGTCCCCCTCTCTCTCTTTCTTGGTACTGGAGATTGAATGCAGGGGCATTCTACCTCCAAGCTACACCTCTAGCCCTTTTTATTTATTTATTTTTTAAAAATTTGAAACAGGGTCTAGCTAAGTTGTTGAGGTTGACCTCAAACCTGCAATCCTCCTGTCTCAGCCTGCCAAGTACTGAGATTACAGGCGTGCACCATAGTGTCTGGCTTGGTCCCCTTTTCTTTACTGACATTTTCTCCATACGTGGGCTATCTAGCTCAGATTAGTTGTGCAAACATGTTTGTTTTAGTGAATTAAAGCATTGAATTATACCAACTAGGACTGTTAAGCGACTTTCATTGTATTCTAATTTTAAGGAACTTGTATACATATACAAAATATATTTTATCAGCTCAGCCAGACACCTAATCCTCAAACTGACAGGAATTAAAAAATGTGGGTTTTGTACCTAGTAGAGTGTAGACATAGGTTTTTTCTTTCTTTCTTTTTTTTAATAGAAGGAGACTTGACTTTGGAAAGGGGCTTTTTTTCCCTTTAATAATTGAAAACAGAAACTTAAGAGTAGAAAAGAAACCAGCTTTAAAAAAGAAAGGAGGTTGAAGGGTTCTGAGAAGAGCAAGGTTAATTCCCTGCTAGAGGATTTGGTTTCAGGTATGAGAGGCAAAGAGAAATAGGAATGTGTGTGTAGTTTTCTGCAAGCATATGGGAAGTCCCTAGATGAAATGGGATGACCAGGTTGCCATCTCTGCCCTTAGGCATGTAAAATTCCACTCTCTTGCTTGGAGGCAGGAAGATACAGATCTTATGGAGCACTGAGTGTTGATGTTTACAGTCTCAGGACATTTCTGGGGAATGTACCTTTTGTTGCCAAATTATAGATTTATCCTACTTCAAATATGACACATACCAAATCATATTAAAAAAATGCAAACCAAGAGTTCATAATTTTTGCCTTATAAAAAGACTCACCATGGCATTATTTAAAATGTGATCTTCCCTTGCATATTTCAAATGTGCTAGTTTTACATAATTGCAGCTGCCTGAAACTTTCAGCAATGCTTTACACAGAGTGATGCGAATCTCTTGTTGCACATATGAACTTGGTATGAACTTGCTTCTGTGTGATAATGATCTGAATGAAGGGCGTCTACAGATAATCTTGCAATCCCCATTTGCCAACAGTTTAAGTCAAGTTTCAGAACTTGCAGTTTCTGTAGAGGTAAGATTTCTGCTGTCATGGCAGACGAAAAGCCAGGATTCTGTCAACTAGTGTGCCCTTTCTCTCACCCAAGAAAGAAACATTTACTCCTGATTTTAAGCTCTTTCCTAAATCTTTTAGTAAAAACGGGGCAATATCAAATGATATCTTCCCTTTGTCTAGTCTCTAGTAAAAATGCAGAAGTAGGAAGAACCGCATAGTCTCATAGGGAGGGGTGAAGAATTGGGGCCAATAATTAAATTTACTGTACATATGTACACATTTTCATTAAAACAATTATATGTATAAATTATGTCTGGCATTTACATAATAAGCTTTGTTGAGTGCTTTAATTAACCGACTTAAGTCTCAACACAGTCCTATAAATTGGGTAGTATGAATGGCCTCATACTTATAGACAAGGAAACAGACTTGCTCAAAGTTCTGGGGTGTGGACAGGGATAGCTTTGCTGTAGACTCTGTGTTCTTAAGCACCACACTAAGAGAGCAAGGTCTGCTTTGTCTCCTGCTTGGTTCTCCAACCTCATTTCAGTTCTCAGAGGTAACTTTATGTCAACAGTCTCCGAAGCTGTCAGAACTCTCTTTATGGGGGAAAATACACAAGCACGTACACACACCACAAACACTACTAACAAAATGAGACCATGTTATATATATTGAAATTAAACATTTCAGCAACCATGTTTTTCATCTCCAAGAATCTTTTCTTGTTCCAGATTATTTCTTTTTCTGGATAATCTGCTGAGAATCTATTCTCTCAGCAGATACGAATTAGAATAATAATGAGCCGGGCGTGGTGGCACAGGCTTGTAATCCTACGTGAGACTGGAGGATCACAGGTTCGTGGACAGCCTCAGCAATTTAGTGAGGCCCTCCACAACTTAGTGAGACCTTGTTTCAAAATAAAAACTAATATAGGGCTGGGGGTGTAGCTGAGAGGTATAATGCCGCTGGCTTCAATCCCCAGTGCCACATAATAATAATAATAATAATAATAATAATAATGATAATGATGATGATGATGATGATGATGTAATAATGATAAAGCTCTGCTACTTTCTGAGTCATGGTCCTCTTTTGTGTGTCTGTGGCGCTTTGGTATTCATGCCCTGGAAGCTGGATTTGTGGGTATAGGGAGCAGACCATGTTCCTTCCATGGCTGTATAAGTTTCTCTATTTTACTTTTCTTTTTTTTTTTTTTTGAGGTACTGGGGATTGAACCCAGGGGCGTTCTACCTCCGCGCTACACCCCTGGCCCTATTTTTTATACTTTATTTTTGAAACTGGGTCTCACGAAGTTGCGGAGGGCCTCACTAGCTAGAGAGAGAGAGGGAGAGAGAGAGAGAGAAAGAGCGAGCTGAGGCTGGCCGCGAACCCGGATCCTCCGGTCTCCACCTCCCAAAGTACTGGGATTACAAGTGTGCGCCACCACGCCCGGCTCTATTTTACTTTTCTATTTCTCTTCTTTTCAATGAGTAGCTTTTAGGTTGATATATAAATCTCATTGTCTATTGTTTTCTAATTAGTCAGCCTGTGTTTTTATTGTTTAGTCCTTTCTTCCTGCGTTCCTTGGGTTTATTTTGTTCTTTTATTTGGGCTTCAGAGTTTACCGCTTGTTCTGGCACCCGGGGGGCACCCAGGGAGCGCACAGTTATTTCATGCTTTTCCCCGGTGCATTCAGCTTTCTCAAAGCCTAAAAAAGAATATTTATATCATTCAAACGAGCAGGGTACAGTATGCAGATAGAACTCAGAATTTGCAAATATATCAATGATTAAAGAGGACTCTAAAGGGTATTAGGAGGGGGAGGAGGGAGCGGGGAGGAGCTTCGCCTTGTCTAGCTCCAGAAGTGCTGGTCCTGCCTCTCACATGCTTCTGTGGGCTATTTTTGTTCGAGGATCTACTTTCCACTCCCCGGGGAAGGATCTGGCCGAGCCTAGGACGAGCTTGAGCGGGTTGTGTGTGTGGCAGGTGGCGGCGGTCTCTTCAGCTCCTGTGGGGTTTCAGAGGCTCCACAGCAGCTGCTGGGACCAGGGGATCCGCAGTCTCTCCTTGCTGAGTTTGCTCCTATCTAAGACAAAAAGCATGCTCCGCCTTCCTCTGAATAGGCCATCTCCGGAATCCTGCTCTGGCTTAGCCCAACTTCATTTGCTTGCAAGAGAAATACAAGGTGCTTTTCCTCTGTCAATGTTTGATTTTGTTTCAAAACCCATTTTACGAGGCTAAGCCTTGGATTTGGGGGGGGGGTGAGAAGCAGCTTACGTGTAAGGAACATCAGTCCTCACAGGACAGCCTCAAACTCTGAGGCTGGTTTCTCGAGCTTGTTACACTTTGCCTCTGAAGCACCCTCACCCCTAGAAGCAGAGTGGAGTGACTGTCACATGCTGATCCTTTGTAGTGGAGCACGAAGCAGACACTAGTCTTTGCATACAATGATTCATGAAGGGGCATCCGTTGATTTCTTGTCTCCCTGAGGGGGAATAGCTTGAGAAGGAAGGAAAACTACAAGTCTTTTATAAAATGACATTTATTTCCACTTGGACCTCTGAGCAAATAAAAACTAAGGGGATTAATTGAGATGGGGTTTAAAGAGATGGGGCACATGCGGGAGGGAGGGAAACTGGCACCTATCACACTTACTGAGTGCCGCCTGGATGCCAGGCGCTGTCTGTCCTAGTGGCTTCATAAATGTTCACACGATAGCTCAGTCTTTACAGCCGTCAAGGGTGCAGATTGGTGGCATTAATGGCACAATTCTTCACTCTTGGCCGTGTGACTCTCCCCTTGGCTCTGTATTAGACCATGCGGCCTGCTTTGGCCAATTCAATGTAAGCAACTGTGACTCTCCTATGAGACTGAAGTTGTTCTCTCTTAGCATCTTCGTCATGTCAAAGAGAATGAGCCCAGTCTAGCCAGCGGGAGGATGGGGGACTCATGAAGCCAGCCACGTGCAAGCACAGGAGTGTGATAGCCCCGCCTGACTGCACTAAGCCTCAGTGGCGGGAATCCCATTCATTTAGCTGACTCAGAGCTAAGTAAATGTTAGTTGTTGTCTGCCACCGAGGATTTGTGGTTATTTGCCGTGCAGCACTATCGGCACAATAGATAACCAATCCTGCGAGGTTTGTGTTATTAATTATCTTTTTATAGACGAAGAAAATGAGGCTTCGGAAGGTTAGTTAATGTAAGGCCACATTAGTAAGTGACTGTGTGCCAGGACTTGATCAAAGTCTTCTGATGCCCCTGAATTACATCATATGTGGATTACAGCCAGCAAAAATAACATGATTATTTCTTTTTTTGGTACTGGGGATTGAATCCAGGGTCATTCTACCTTCTAGCTACACTGCCAGTCTTTTCATTTTTTTAAAACATTGAAATGATCTCACTAAGTTGCTGAGGTTAGTCTTGAACCTGCGATCCTCCTGTCTCAGCCTTCCAAGTACTGGGATTACAGGCGTGTGACACCATGCCTGACTTCATGATAAATTTATAATTTTTAAAAATAATAACCTTAGAATTCCCCTGATCCCAATGCTAGTCCTTCAAAAACATGGCCAAATATGAAAGGAAATCTAAAAGTAGACTAACTTAAAGGAAAGAAAAGCTATTTTAAAAATTTGGTATATTTCTTGTATTTACTAAATTCTTTTTTCCTTTTTCATATTTTAAGCTGAAATTGCTCCTCACTCAAGAACTCACCCTTTCTTATTTATATAGTAGATGTAAAAACATAAAAGGAACTCTTACCTTTCTTAGGTGAGGGAAATAAGATATTATGTAGTTTTCTCTGCTGGCATAAATGAACAGATTAAGCGTAAGTAGGAGATTCAGCATATCTCTATTTCTCCAACACAAAAATAGTGCATTTGACTACTTTTTTATGTTTTAGTACATTTTTGTCAACAATCTTTTATTATATATAAAAACCCCATCTCTATTCCTTATAGAAGTTTTAAAATCATTTCACAGCTGAGTGGAACCCTAAACAGAGCTATCTTAGTGTAATGAAGCAGAAAACGATTGCTTCTTAACAAGACTGGTATATGGTGACAAACAGCTCATAAAAATCCCATCTGCCACAAAATGCCTCTATTTTAGTTGCCTTAGAATCTAAATAGTATATTTCCTATTTCTTTTCAGAAACAACAGAAGAAATAAAAAGCCCTCGCCACCATCAAATTGTCCTCTGACAAGAAAAGCAGTTTGCTCTTAATGAGTTGATGTAGCTCATTCACAGGATCGCCATGACTGCTGATGCCCTTTAGACAGGCAGGGATTTTAGATCACCCCTTCCACCTCCTTTACAGGCTCCAAAAGGGTCATACAATAATGCGACACCATTTCTGATGTTTCAACATTAAAGAATGACCGGCATACCAGTCTGCCTTAGATTTTGTTTGGAAAAACAAAAGACAGTTCCAGAGTGAGCAGAGATGGAGAAATGGGGCCATTTGAAGAGTCAATGATTTTATAAACAAACAAGCAAACAAAAAACCTGCTTTGCGTGTTGTGAGGAAGGCATTGCTGCTGACTTCCACTTACGGTTTTATAGAATTATATGTATGTTTATCTCTTTTATCTGGGTGGCTTTCTCAAAGTATTTTCCTATGCTCTACTAATTTCATGTATTTGCTGAGGCAAACAGCCTTCAGTTCTTGAAACATTTATGCTCAAATGACTTGATAAAAGTATAAAATGAAAATTCCAAGGGTTTTGTCTATAACCAGACCATTCACCTTTGTACAGAAAAATAAACGTACCAGAACTTCCACAAATTCTCAAAATGCCACATATCTACATATCTACAGGTTAATCTAGTATGACTTTTAAAGCACACACACACATTCTTTGGGAAAGAAATAAACCAGTCCTTCAGCTAGAATATAAAAGACAGTATTTACTGGCTTATTTTGCTTTTAGAAGAAGCTAGGAAATTTTCTTGTAAAGGAACAATAAAAACTGCTATTTAACTACATTTAACTTTCAAAGTAGAATGTTACAGAATTTTGGGGTCTTCTGCAGATACTATTGGCTTTCGTGAATTGGCTGTGAGTCTGTTCCCATCTTTCTTCATACCAGATGGAACTTTATTTCCAAGGATATACACACCCGCTTTCCATCATGATTGTAATATTCATGGAGTGATCACCATGCCACCTCCTCTTACATTCTCTCATTTACCCAGAAAGCAAGTCTCGGAGGTGGTACTACTATGTCTCCATCACACAGAGGGTGTGCAAGCTAAGAAGTTGAGGTCACACAGAGGTCACACAGCTGTCAGGTTCGATTCCAGAACTCTTTCCATTAAGTTTATTGCCTCATGGAGTAGGCAGAGCACTGAATTAGGAGTCAGGAAGCCTGGGTCCTTGCCTTTATCTTACCAATAGCTGTGTAACTCGGGGCATGTTGCTTCACGTTGATGAGATAGCTGGACCAAATATGGTTAAGCGTTCATCAAGCTCATGGATTCATGATCTGAACGTACATTATATACGAAAGCACGTATACTGAAGTGCTGGCAATCATCAAAATGCTCCAATTCTTTTGCCTGCTTAAAATACATTCAATATTACTTTAATGTTCGAAAGTCCAAATAGTTTGCTTATTCATTCTCCTGTTGATGGACATTTAGGTTGTTTCAGATTTGGGGCTATTTTGAATGCTAAGCACATTCTTATGGAAAAATTTTGTGGACATGCGCATGCATTTCTCTTAGATCTATAAATGGTTGTGATACTGAGCAAGTACTATGTGCCAGACACTGTATATTTGCAGCATTAGCAAAAAAATGGTGAATAAGCTGAAAATATACCTGCTCTCATGAAACTAACCATCCAGAGGGAGGAGGCAGATGATAAACAAGCATTATGAAGCATAAAACCAAGGAGACATGATATAGATGAGTGGATGATGGCGAGGAGGTTGTGATGAGGGCACTGAAGGTTGCTATTTAACACAGAGAAGGGCTTTCCGAGGTGACATTGGATTGAGACCCCCAAACAGTGGAGGGGCTGGCCCCATGAAGAACCAGGGATGCGTGTGCAGGCAAAGAAGACAGTATAATGCACGACGGTAGAGCATGATCAATAGTTATCAAAGATCCAGAGAATGTCAGCCCCCAAAGTGTCCTGAGACATCGTCCATCTGACACCTTCTCACTTTGCTGATGAAAAAACTAAGGCTGCGTTCTCAGCCCGTGCGGGGCTGGGAGCGGAAGCAGGTGTCCTGGGTCTGACTACAGTTTTCCTTCCAATGTGCCGTCACGGCCATCACCACCGCCCGTTCTTGGTAACTTACTCTGCACCAGCCACTATGTTGAGTATGTTTTTACATTTCCTTTATTCAATACCCAGTGCTACAAGCATCATCCTGCCTGTTTTATTTTATTTTATTTTATTTATTTATTTTTTTTTTGCAGCACCGGGGATTGAACCCAGGGGTGTTCTACCTCTGCGCTATGCCCCCGGCCCTATTTTTTATACTTTATTTTGAAACCGGGTCTCACGAAGTTGCGGAGGGCCTCACTAAGGAGAGAGAGAGAGAGAGAGAGAGACAGGAGAGAGAGAGCGAGAGAGCTGAGGCTGGCCGCGAACCCGGATCCTCCAGTCTCCGCCTCCCAAAGTACTGGGATTACAAGCGTGCGCCACCACGCCCGGCCATCCTGCCTGTTTTAATTACAAAGAAAACAAAGGGTTGGAGAAGTTTAATAACTTGACACAAAGTTTTAGTAAATGTTAGAGCTTGAATTTGGTCTCAGGTCTGCTCAACCCCAGAGTCTGTGCCTTTAACTATTGAGCTACATGGTTTTATTAGTGTATTTTTATGTATTTCTAAGCTAGGGAAGTTGTTTTATACATTTTATATCTTATGAAGTGAAAAATACATCTAGACTAACTTTTACTATAAGAATTTTATTTTTATTAAGTGACCAGAGTGTTGAATAAAGTGACGACTGATTAGAGAGGGGAATATAAAAAAATGCAAAGACTTATTAAAATTGGCCTTTTACAATAGTTTTAGCTACTAAATAGTTAAAAGAAGTCAAGCTGTAAAATATGAACATATTGATGTTTTTAGTAAGTATTAATACAGAATATTGTCACAGTAATTAGGCTACAACTTCTAAAATAAATGTTATATGCCCTGGAAAAGAGAAAGAAAACAAAGTTGTTAGATGACTATAGTTTGAATATAGATGGGAAGATGGCAGGGGTGCCAGTGTTTATTAGAAGAGAATGAGCAAGCCAGGCGTGGTGGCGCACACATATAATCCCAGTACTTGGGAGGCTGAGACAGGAGGATCACAGGTTTGCGACCAGCCTCAGCAACTTGTGAGGCCCTCTGCAACTTAGTGAGACCCTGTTTCAAAATAAGGAATAAAAAATAGGGCTGGGGGTGTAGCTCGGAGGTAGAATGCCCCTGGGTTCAATCCCCAGTACTGCAAAAAAAAAAAAAAAAAAGGACTGGGGGTGTACCTTGGAGGTACAATGCCTCTGGGTTGAAACCCAGTACCACAGAAGAGAATGAGCAAAGTCAGGCGTGGTGGTGCACACCTGTAATCCCATTACTTATGAGGCTGAGATAGGAGTGTCAGGGTGAGCATAATAGCTCTGTGGAGAGTCTTAAGGAGTTCCCCGGCCTGGGAAGGGGAAACTCACCTCAGGGTCCTGGGGTCCTTGGGTCTGTGTAGAAAAGAATTTCAACACGCGCCAGTCAGAGAAAAGACAGAGGTTTAATTCAAGGAAAAGGGAAACACGTTCAGGGAAACGCGGGCCACCTCAAGATATGAGAGCAGCAGCCCCGAATTCTTACAGTCTCTTTTTATAGGCAATGGAGATGGGGAGGGGGGTTGGTTAGAGGTACTCGGCAGGAAAATGCCTCCTTTCTTTGAAGTTTTTCTGTGGGCAGAAGATGTGGATTCCCTCCGGACAGGTCTTCTGGGAGCAGAGAGAGTGGAGATGTTAGATGGCCAGCGGGTGGCCAGCTGAGTGTAAGGCTTTTAACAACAGGTGTGATCTTTGAGTTCTGGTGGAAGGTGAAGTTCTTTCTCTTCCAAAACTAATCTCCTTAGGAATTTCAGGTGTGAAGCTAGCCCATTGTATTCTTAAAGATATGGGTCTTTGCCTCTTTTGGGGCATGTCCCAGATAAGCCTGCAGGCAAGCTTAGGACTTTAGATTATATTTTTAATTGTATTTTCCTTCCCCTCCTGTCTCCTTTCTACCTAAAATTTTATCTCTTCTATTCTACCTTATCAGGAGGATCCAGGTTGGGGGCCAGTGAGTGCAGGGAGTGGTAACTTAGTGAGACCCTGTTTCAAAATAAAAAATGAAAAGGGATAGGGTGTACAGAGGTAGAATACCACTGAATTCAATCCCCAGTACAAAAAAAGGAAGAAAGAAAAGAATGAGCCAGGGCAAAAAATACTTAATTTTCTAAGGGGCCACCATATATGATTGTGTCTTGTTTTCTTAGAAAAATAAGAAGAGGATGGATCTTTGTCAACAGAGCTCAAATGCCGATTATATACCATTTCTTTTGCTCTAAGAATTTTTTTTTGCCATTATCAGAGATTTTAGCTATACTAGGTGCTGCCTTGGGGAAAAAAATGAGCAGACGCTAGCCTCTAAAATTTTTAATGACATAAAGGTAAAGGACTTGAAATGTGCTATGTCTGTCTTCTTTTCTTTTCTTTTTATGTGGTAGTACTGGGGATTGAACCCATGGGTGCTCTACCACTGAGCTACACCCCCAGCCCTTTAAGACTTTTTTAAAATGTTATTTTGAGACAGGGTCTTGCTAAGTTGCCCAGGCTGGCCTTGAAGTTGCGGTCCTCCCGTCTCAGACTTCTAAGTGCTGGGATACAGGTTTGTGCCACTGTGCCTGGTGTGCAGTGTCTCTTGATGTGTTCTTACCTCAGACTTCCTTCCAGTTTTTTTTTTTTTTTACTGCAAACAGTTTGGTATATTTTCATCCAGATTTTTTTATACTTTCATTGGTGCATTATAATCTCACATCATAATGTAGTTCATAGATAGTGACATACATGCACACAGCATTTGGTGGGCTTCCCCCCCAGCTCTCTTCCCCTTCCCCCATCCCCATACAGGGTATTGAGATTGGCATTGGTATTCTCACATATGTACATAATGTCAATGGGAGTGATTCCTTCACTGATCCTCCCTCTCCCTCCCCCCTTCCCCTGGACCACCTGCCTGGCTCCACTGGAATTTCTCCCCCATTATCTGAAGTCCCTCTGGTACCTAGCTTCCTCATATGAGAGAAAACATATGACCCTTCACTTTCTGTGACTGGCTAATCTCACTTAACATAATGTCCTCCAGGTCCATTCATTTTCTTGAAAATGATCTAATTTTGTTCCTCTTTATTTCTGAGTAGAATTCCGTTGTGTGTATATCCCACAATTTTGTAATCCATTCCTCTGTTGGTGGGCACCTTGGTTGGTTCCATAGAATGGAAAGTATCAGAGGCTATTTACTTATGCCTCTTTATAAAAGGAGGCACAAGTAAATACCCACACTCATCATGGAAGTTCCCTTAGCAAGAACACAGACCACTCAAGAATTGCCAGGGCTCAGAAGCGGGTGTTTTTATCCTTTGCTGCAGGGAATGTCTGTGATCTATCTTCCCAGATTGCCTTTCCAGCCTCTTTCCACCCCCAAGTCCCCCTTTCCCTCCTTCCTCCATTTCGGTATGTGAAGGCGTATTGTTCTAATTTCCTTTTTAATGAGCATAAGACCATATGATATTAAAACCATTCTTTTTAAGAAATGAGGGAAATCAGATTTTTTTTCCCAATTCCATTCTTTTGGCTGCTGACTCTATTCTAGTCTGACTCCGTGTCCCATTTGCCATTTGAAATAACAGGTCGGTTTGGAGACACCCCCTTGCAGATGCTGTCATTCTTGACTTTTATGGATTTCTTTGGTGGCATAAAGGCAACCACAGTTCATATTCTACAGCTTAAACCTAATGTGTTAGAGGTGAAGGAAGCATCATATCACACTGAATCTCTTGTGGATCCCTAGTATTATTAATTGTCTTATTATTCTGCAAGGCCCTTATGCTATATTTCTGCTGAAGTTACACAAATGAGGCAGAAAAAGTCAAATGAGCAAAATAAGGCTAATTTTCTAGGGCCATGGATATGGCTTCCTTGCATTCTATAAATGGCAAGGGTTTTCCATGTGTGGCAGTGGAGAAATGAACTGACAGCAGGTGTTTCAGGTGTAAGGGAAAAGATGAAAATCTGATCACACTGAGTTAATAAAATGAATTTCCAGCTTTGACACTTCTCTCCCAGGGAGGAAACAGTACTGAATGGATATAAACATTCTGACATGAATAAATAAGGTGCATGCTTGCTAAATTCTCACGTCCACCAATCCTAAGGTCGTCTGGCCCTCTGGCTATGACACCTGGCACTAATTCATGTTTCAATTAGGATGAAGTAGCTATAGACTCGGAGGTAGACGGTGGTAAGACCACTAGAAAAATGTTTTTAAAGGCTTGTTTGGGGCTTCATATGGTTATCACAATAGAAAAAAATTCAGCCTTCCTGGAGAGGCTTAATAGCCTGAGGCTATTTGGAGCTTATTCAACAAATGAGACGTAGTAAGATTTTCACACTTTCTACTTCTGATCTCTTGATGTTCCAGGGAAGGACTTTTAACCTCTCCTCTTACAGTGGAATATGTCATACGCGCTTCCTTCTTTTCCTCATGCTATCCCTTTTCTTTCCAGAGTGATGGACAAATTAACAGCAAGCTTAGACTTTAAGTACGGGTGGCACATAGCTCAAGAAAGATGTCCCTTCCCAAGAGGATCGTTAAGTGGTGGGTACACTGCATAAGCAGGCATAAAATCACAATGGTGCATTGAATAAATAGGCACAAAACACAAAATAGCGCACTGCAGAAGCAGCTGGTAAATTTCACATGACATTAGGCATAAGTTGGACAAAATGGTAAAGCTGATGGAAGTGTTTACTTTTGTTTTCATTTTCTTTCCACAGATGTTGCAAGTCACCAATGGACAGAGATGCGATAAAGTACCTATCATGCTATTCAGGATAGAGGCAGTGACCACAATGTGATAAAGTACCTATCATGCTATTCAGGATAGAGGCAGTGACCACAATGTGATAAAGTACCTATCATGCTATTCAGGATAGAGGCAGTGACCACAATGTGATAAAGTACCTATCATGCTATTCAGGATAGAGGCAGTGACCACAATGTGATAAAGTACCTATCATGCTATTCAGGATAGAGGCAGTGACCACAAGTGATGACACTGTGGTTATATATATCAGCCAAGGTTATTTGGATCTAAGCAATAGAGACCGACTGGAGGTCAAGAGAGAATTTGTTGGAAGGATACAGAGGAACAGGAATACTAAAAAATTGGGTTCAGAGCAGGAAAAGGACTGAGGTTGGGTGTTCTAGGAATCCATGGAGCAGGTACCCCTCTTTGGGCTCACCAGAGCTCTCTTACTAGAATGAAGGGGGTTCAGAGGCCAAGTTCCAGGAAGGGGCATCTGATTGGACCATTATTGGTCCTGTCTACTCCCATTGCTCTGTCCCTGTGGCTAGCACCAGCCATGTTCCTTAATTAATGGAATCAGCATATTGTAGCCAATGGATGAGAGATAATTGCCTAAGAGAACACTAAAGCACTATTGTCAAAAGAAGATGGGAGCGCATGCCCGTCAGCCTACAGAAGTAGCTGTCTACTTGCACAGTGTAATGCGCAACTGATTTTGTAGTATATTTTCTCTGGATTTTAGTTCATAGTCTGTGGTTTGTCAGGAGAAGGGAAGGTATAGACAGAGGATGCAAAACCATTTGTATCATTTCATGTTATACAGCCCACAGGGTCAGTGGTATACAGTGGTTAAGCCTCTGGTCTGCCACAATTGGAAATGATGTTGAATTCTGATGCATAGGAAGTATCATGGCATTGACTTTTTGCCCATTGGAGACTCTATCTTAGCTGGAATCAAGTTTTTAATATCTTCCCTCTACCAGGTGGAGGAGTTAACATAATCTCTCTCCTTGTCAAGGGGTGGGACAGAACACAGAGGTAATTGAACAGGAACCCCCCTTAGACGGCAGAGCCACAGTCCTACAACCTCAAGGTACAGGTCCTCGGAGAGGAATAGGAATTAGTGTCATGTCTGTCTTGTAGAACATATGGGAAAGATGGAGAGTCTCCTTAGAAATATTCTTGATAAAATATCGTGTACTTACAAATGCAGATATAGAGACTGCTAACATTGGACAGATAATAGGAAATCAAAGACACTAGACTGTGGATGTCTCAGAGCAGGCTGGCAAATGACAGAGGCTCCGCCAAACCTCATCCAAAAGAAAAGAGGAAAAACCCAGAACATTTAATCATGGAGAGATTTTGTCTTAGGTGGTTGGATGGGAGTTTTCCTAGACTAAAAATAGACATAGATTATACTAACACCTCTCACTGTACTGTTTATAATTTGTCGTATTTAGTTTTGCATGGAGTAAGTGTGTAGTAAACAGTTTGAGATGTTCATTCTATACTGGTTGTTCAGTCTTTTCCAAGTTAGCTTTCTGCTATTTTCAGACAATTCCTGGTGGATCAGAGAAGAGCTTGGCAGATCTCCAAATGGGCCCACAGGGCTCTACACTGTAACTTGTTGGGGAAGGAGAAACCAAGCAGCTGTAACTGCAAAACAGAACATGTTTGAGGATGGCACAGATGTGATATAGAAAGAACAGTAATAGTGGAGCCTCTGTGGCTTTGACACAAATGGGCTCAAGTCCTAGCTTTGTCACTTACTAGATTTGTGACCTTGGACAAGTCATTCACTAAGCCTCACTTAACTGAAAAATGGATATGATGAGATAATCCCTACCTGGTGGGGCCACTGGGAGATGAGTCCTGTAAGTGGTTGACACAGTATCTGCACAGAGTAAGAGCTCAGTATATGTTAACCTTTATGTATGCTAGTTTTTACACAAAGGCAATATTCTAGTAATTTACAGGATAAAATAATGGGAAAATAAATTTTGAGTAAAAATTTTGACTGTAGAGCTGGGAGATGCTTAGATTATTGATGATGCATCCCACATAAATAATGGAGCAATTGTAAACACCTAACACAAATTCATGGTAGACACGCTGTAAGCTCAATGCCTGACCTGCGTGATTTGTCTTCCCCAAACACCAGTACAATCTTAGGATACGTCTATGAAAGCACGCTGTACAGATTATAAAGGGGACATTCATTACCTCCATGGTACTTGACTCTCATTAGATGATGTCTGTGGCATTCTGAGCAGTTCTGGGGATGAGGTACATTTTTCGAAGGTCACTGACAGACGAGGCTGATAGACTTGGTAGGAGGTCTGGATATTCGTGTCAACTGAGAAATGCTTGAGGGACCTGGGGATTGCTTGGAGCATTTGAGACTAACAGGAGACTTGGTTGCTATCTTCAAATGTTGAAGGCTTGATGGTGAAAGAGAGATTTGCCTGCCTGCAGTGGTTGGAAAGAACACAGAGGCCGATTGTGGCTCAAGATGAGGAGGCTAATAACTCAGGGCTGCTCTGAGTTCAGATGGTCCTCTCTGTAAGCTGTCTGGACTCCTTTCCCCAAAAGATTTGCATGTAAGCTGTAACACACTGATAAGAGACATCAAGGAAGGCATTTTTACCTGGGGTTGAAGTTGTTAAGAAGATAATCTTGGCAGGCTGCTTCAATTTATTTATTTATTTATTTTGTGGTACTGGGGATAGAACCCAGGGGCGTTCTACCTCTGAGCTACACCCCCAGCCATATTTTAGTTTTCATTTTGAAACAGGGTCTCACTAAGTTGCGGAGGGTCTCACTAAGTTGCCGAGGCTGGCCGTGAACCTGCGATCCTCCTCTCTCAGCCTCCCAAGTACTGGGATTACAGGCATGCACCACCACGCCTGCTTGCTCCAATTTTTGTGACTCTTACATTTAATAAACATTCTACAAGGACAGAAAGAAAAAAAGTAGCAGTCATGAAGTTAGTTGAATCCCTAATGTTTTCTAAGACTAATGGAAAATTTTTGCACAAGTGGTCTTGCTCCCACTGGATCTAAGGGGTTGGTGTCCCTTGACCAGGGAGACTCTATCCAGCTGTGGAAAAGTGTGGCCCAGCAGTAAGAGGCTCTACGCATCAAGTGCTCAACGTAGAACAAAATCATGTGAGAAAAAGTGGCTGTACTTTCCTCATCGCATCCTATTATTGTAAATCATCTTTTGTTACTGTTGACTTCAGAAGTCAAGAGCATTCATGACCTTAGGATCAAGTATCTTTGGGCTGAGTGGATTAGACTTGGAAGGGACCCTATGAGGTCATTAAGCCTATTCTTTAAATTTTTAATAGCACAGTGCCCAGCACATTACAAATCCTCAATGAATGCTACTTATGATGAGCATTATACCTGTTTTTTCTTCTCTTTCATGGTAGGAATGACACAGATGGCGCACAACTTTAATGCGATTTCAAGCATTTATTATTGCTATTAAGCATCTACTAATTACTTGGGGAAAATTAATTCACAATCTAGAAGCCTTTATTGGAAATATTTCCTAAATTTTCATCCATTTCTATCCCTCTTAGAGCTCTTCAAGTCATTGGAATCCTTATTTAATTTTAGTTCCCTAAATGGCAAAATGACAAGCAATATGTTTTTCAGGTTTTTCTGGAGTGATCTTCCATGTTTAGAGTTAAGCTGCCTAAGATGATAATTGAGAAATATTTATAAATTATTGAAACTACAAGAGTTATAAATAAATACCCTGATAACTAGTTATGGAGGCCTGAGAGTAAAGTGCCTTAAGAATTAGCGTATCCTTTAACACTTATACTGCAAGTGGGGAAGAAAAGCACTGGCTTTCCTTAACAAATATTAAAAAATTTCTATCAGAGACACCTGTCTTTACAATGCTAATGGAAAAAGGGTCCAGCAGATTCTAATTACATTCACGTTAAAACTTATTTCCTCTCAATAATGTAAATTATTTCTTATAAATGTTATAAAGCACCTGTTCTCTGGCCCTTAAATTCATTATATACTTAATTATTATCGAAACATGTATTTTACAGCCAAATGGAAACTTCAAGAACTGCCACAATTACATTACCATTATTATTATTATTTTAAATTTGATTGTTAGGATACTATAATTTCTAACCTTGCATCAAAAAAGAATAAAGTAATAATCATACCTAATTGAAACTCATTTATAATCAAGCAATATGAAGAATTAAAGACAAAAATGGCTGTGTTATGAAATTTCATGCCCCAAATTACTTTGTACAGGTCATTAATATTTATAACTAAACTGTCCTTTGATGTGCATTAATAATGTACCGGGGGATTACACAAAGAATAATTCATAAATATTCTGGAAAAGGGGAAGAAGCTATAATTAAATCACAGTAATTAACATGGATATTGGGTTATGACTTGAATGAATCACAAATTCTTACTATCCAGGTCGATATGTTCACTTTCTCATGAGATGGCAGAAGGTTGTAAGACAGCAAATAGAAGGTAGAGATGCATGAAAGTAACTTTCTAGAAAAATAGCTTTTCCTAAAACCTGTGCTCACAGTAAACATGAATTTGGCACTCAGAAAAATAGTATACAACAAAATTATATATTCAGTTGTTAATTAAAAAATATTTAGGTGGTCTGTGGTGGAGCACATGTTAATTTCTTTAATGGATTCCAAACGACGAGGCCAACCGAGTTGCACTGGTGTTATACTTCTTAACTGACTTTTAAAATGCAAAGTTAAAACCACTTATTGCCTCATCTGTTAAGAAATTGAAATAACTTATTTTAATATTTAATCTTTATGATGGTTGGGACTCTTTTAATCTTCAGGCAAAGTAGTTTTGTCAAGTCGAGATTTATTAATAATTTAATTTTTCTTCTAGACTTGAAAGGCTTCCTTGTGCTGCTGTTAAAGAATCTATATCAAACCACTGGGCTCCATGGAAATGTATTTATTACCAGTACTCAAACTGTTAATGTTGCCAGAATTTTAGTCTTCAGATACTGTCCTTTAGATTCATACCCATATTGATCGGGTGATGTACCTGGGGTGTAGGTGGTTCCCAGATCAACGCTTCCTTCTCCTTTTCCTGGGTCAGAGAATGACAGTGGCCCGTGCCCCAGCCATCTCATCTCCATGCCCTGGCTCCTTCGTCACCCCACTCCCCATCTCAAAGCACAAAGTCCTGTAACTTCAGTTTTTCTTGATAACATTCATTTCTTCCCATCTTCCTAGCTACCACCTTATCTGAACTACCCTGATCTCACAGGATCCAGGCAATGGTCTGCCTCCCTTTATCTAGTATCCATGTCATCTAATCCATTCTCCTTATGGTACCTGGAGGGATCTTTCAGAATATAATGATAATGATTCCTTTGTATAAAAATTATGTGGCTATAATTAAATGAATTCAGAGTGGACGAGGAGGGGAAATGAAGACAAGAGAGGGATGAAGGGTAGACATGAAACTGATTAAAGTGCTCATTATCTTTGAAGAATTGTTTCCAAAGGTGATTGAGGGGGTAACTGCAGAGAGGTCAGTGGACAGGATGTATGATTTATGAGTTTGAAGTTGGAGCAGTGGAGAGTACGCTGGCTGAGTGGGAGTGCAAGAAATATTCTCTGGAGGTAAGCTATCCAAGGTACTGAGAAACCAGACCATAGGTTGTCATCCACAGGATGTCTTCCTTTCTGTTGCACATTAACGTGGTGGGTGCTCTGTTATATGTTGGAGAAATAACTGTGAGCCAAGACGGACGTGGTTCCTGCCCTTGAAGAGCTTGCACTCTTATGAGGAATACAAGCGATTGCCAAGTAGTATAAGAGCTTTAACTGAAAAAGTATGGGGTGCTAGGGGAACTATGGGATCTAAACCAGGCATGGTGTTGGGGCTAGAAGTCAAAGAGGGCTTCCTGGAGGAAGCGGCATTGCAGCTGAGACATGAATCAATAGGAGTTTATCAGATGAGGTGTGGAGAGAGAATTGTATTACCAGTACTCACAAAGATTTGGAGGCGATGGAAGTCATGATACACTTGAGGAACTTAAAATAGCCCAGTGTGTCTGGAGCATAGAGCGCAAGATGAGGAGTGGGGAGAGAGGTCTGCTTAGAGAGGTGTCAGTCATGCACGACCTCGGAACCATGTTAAGAAACTTGAACTTTTCAAAGAGGTGAGGAGCACTGAAGGGGTTTCGAGGAGGTGATGGGTATAATTATTTTCATATTAAAATTTTTTGAGAACAAACTGGTTGGAGAGATGACTTTTCTGCTGAGCAATAGGAAAGATACCATGGGAGGAACAACTGGGCAAACATTATCCCCAGACAAATAACGCACTTTTAAACAATGCTTATTTTGTAGTGTAGCTATTCATTGTGTATTGTGTAGAAGTAATAGATTCACTAAACTATGTGAACGCCCGCCATCATGGGAAATAAGAATGGAGAAAGTAGGAAAGACACGTAATTGGGGAGCCAAGAAAGAGGCACTCAGTTTATCAAAATATGAATTCTGGCTCATGGCTGGCGATGACTTAGATTTCACATCTCAGTTTAAGGATCATGGCTTTAGCACAAGGGCTGGTTTGAAATATGTAGCTAGCCAATACTTGGTTGTGTTAGTAAAGATTAGTCTCTACCAACTAATTGAAATATGAAGGACAGTCACCTATGGCCGGGAGCTTCCCTGCTAGCCATCTGCACCCCACGATCCCCATTTCTGTCTCTGAGCCACCCAGTAGAGATATCTGTGGAGGGGCCGGAGGATGTGACCTTCCTCCACACTGAGGGATCTGGCTAGAGCCGCGAGGCTGGTGGTGGTGATGGTCTGTCAACACATAGAAGATTCCCGAGGAGCGATAGGACTGGGTGAGTTTGTGATGAGCTGAAGGGGGAATAAAAATTCTGTTGTTACTTTATAGTTAGGCTGCGCTTTCTACAGTCATTTTATTATGCTTTGCTTTGTTGTGCCTTGGGGATACTGCATTTTTTGTTTTTTTGAAAATTGAAGGTTTGTGGCAACTCTGTTTTGAGCAAGCCTATTGGTGCCATTTTCCCAACAGCTCCGATGGTCATTAGCATTTTTTAGCTATAAAGTATTTTAAAATGAAGATATGTACATTTTTAGACACAATGTTATTGTGCATATAATAGAGCACAGTATAGTGTAACCATAACTTTTATGTGCACTGGGAAATGGTGTCTTGCTTTATTGCAATATTTATGTTATTGCAGGGTCTGGAACCCAACCCACAATATCTCTGAGGTATGCCTGTAGTTTGAAAGTCATTTTTTATTCATCATGCATTTGAATATTACAGTAACACCTTGGCAGATAGGATTATCCCCATTTCACTGGCAAGGACAACAAGACTCCTATTGTGTAAGCAACTTGCTGCAATACCACATTGTGAATGGTGATATAGGGCTTTTCTTCACTTTTTTCCTTGAAGGAGTTCATCTCCATCTTTTAAAATCATTGCTAGTCGTCTCTACTCAAATTAACCATAGTTTATGAAATGATCTGGAAAGAAAAACAGAAAGAAAATCTCTTTACAATGCTTCACTGTAGGGCGATGAGACTCTGCCCAAGGTAATTATCCAAATAAGGGCATTAAAAAATCATTTTTAATGGAGAGTTTCCTAACGTGCATTTTTATCATTTTCTGCTTAATTTCTTCTTTTATCTGTGGAAACACAGTGCCCAGAAGATAGAAGCTACTTAGTAAGTATGTACTGAATTATCATCATCAGCAATGCTCTCATACAGGAAGAACTTCCCCACCCTGCCTGCAATCCTCTCCCTGTTTCCTGAATGACTCGAAGCTACAGGGGTTTCATTTGTTTAGTTAATTCTGTGTTTGCCGTTATTGTCAGGCTATTACCTGTTACGTCTTTGCATTCATAACCTTCTCCCTCACTCCCCCGATCATTTGCTATTCCTAATCTTCTGTGGAGTAGGAAACCAAATATTCAAATGATTTGAATTCAGGAAACTTATTTCTTATATTTTTACTGAGATTGCTTTTCTAATAGTGAGAGAGACTGTTTAAATTGTCTGCATGAATGGCAGGACATGGGGGTCCGGTAAGACTTATTCAAATTGGATCGTAGCGTACGGACTCCCTGATGGATGCTTAGTATTCGGAGACTTGTTTCTCCTCAGGGGCAAAAGTTATGAGGCCGGAATGTGAAATAAACTTAACCCTGTATTATGTGCCGTCTCTATATTTTAATCAGAAGCCTACAATCCCTGCAGACTTTGCTCCTGCAAGCCACCGCTTTTGAACCCTGTCGCTGTGTCTGATTGCTCATGTAATATTAAACCCTAGTTGCGCCTTAATTTCAAGAAATATGAACCCAACTCTGTGAATGAGGATTTCAAGAACTGCTGAACTATGGAAAGTATTTTCTTTACAGTTACTGGAAAATGCAAATAATGAACTGTTTCTGATAGATGTTTTGAATTCAACTGCTATGTTTTAAAAATGGACGGGAGCTATTAGTGGCCAGTGTACTCTACTGTGCACTCCGCTTCATTTCATGATATCTCCACTTGGGTGTCCATAGCCACCTCAAACATGATACCAAAACTCGACTCTTAATTTTACTCTTCTCCCCTAACCTATTCTCCCCAAATCTTATATCTCATAAAATCATCACTGGCCACCAGTTGCCCGAGCCCCAAGTGGTTTTCAACCTCTTCCTTGTTTTTTCCTCGTGTAAGCAACCCACCAGCAAATTCTATTGTTTCAATCTAAAAAAAAAAAAAAAAAGAGGCTGAGGCTGAGTCCTTCTTTTTCATTCCATTTCCTTTGCTGCACCTTGAAATGCGATCTCATTTCTCTCCTGGCCACAATAGCCCTCTCTCTAACTGTTCTCTTTGCTCCCTAACCTAGCTAGACTCCCAGTCTAGCTCAAGTGTGTGCTTCTCGCTACTGCCAGTTGGTCTCCTGTCCGCCTCTCACCGCACTTGGAGTAAAATCCAGACTCCTTCGCTTTGCCATTGGCCTTGGAAACATGGACCTCATTAGGAGCTTCTGCGAGAAGTCCTGCAAGGGAACAGCAGGAAGCTGAGGGTAGAGGAGTGAAGGGCAGAAATTGTGGACAGCAAGTCGTTACTCTCAGGAAGTTTGATATGAAGGGGGGGGGGAGAGGAAGTGAGCAATGAGAGACGTCATAGGATTAAGGGAGTATCTTGAGAGCCCCCAGCTAAGTTGGGTGGCAGTCCCAGAGTGGCTAGCAACCCTGTCCAAAGGGAGAATGAAGGGGAGATGGGTGTGGGAATTTATGGGGTGCCTTTACAGGACACTTCAGCTCCCTGGTAGATGGCCCAATGCCTTGTTGTCTACCCTGTGACCAGGACCCCCCCCCCCCCACACACACACTCAAGAAACTCGCTTACACTGGCTGATGCCCTTCTGGCTCTTTCTGACCCTTGTCCAGTTTATGCCTGCCTGGCTATTGCTTGCTGCAGGAACCTGCCTTCATGTTCTCTCTGGTGTCCCAGGGAAAACTCAGTGCGGGGCAGCCCCTAGTTCTGATGGAAGAATCGAATTCAATACATCACCGAAATAGGAAATAAGATCAAAGACTGATTCCATACAGATCCTAGGCAGGGAGGTGCCTTGAGTTGTGAGAGCAGTCCTCTGTTCCCAGATCACATGAGGCAGCAATGCAGTCAGGTAGAGGGAGGGAGGGAGGGAGGGAGAGAGACAGAGAGAGAGAGAGAGAGAGAGAGAGAGAGAGAGAGGAAGCCAGCGTAAGTGCATGGCCACTAGCAGGCTATGTAAGGGAATAGGGTGTGGGTTATTTTAAGTTTCAAGGCAAATGCCTGAATGGTCTGTTCAAAGAAAAGCAGTGGAAGCTGGGTGTGGTGGCGCACGCCTGTAAACCCAGTACTTAGGAAGCTGAGACAGAAGGGTGGCAGGGTCGAGGCCAGCCTCAGCAACTTAGTGAGAACTTTGACAACTTAGCCAGATCCTGTTTCAAAATAAAAGGTAAAATAGGGCTGGGGGTGTAGCTTGGGGGTAGAATTCCCCTGGGTTTAATCCCTAGTAAAACACACACACACACACACACACACACACACACACGCACGCACACACAGCAGTGGAGAAGCAGGGAGCCCATTCTGATAGGTGGGAGAGACGCCTCTAAATTCTTATCTTTGGCCACTTGGCTTGGTGTGGTATTCTACTTCTGAATGTCCAGGCAACAATTTTTGCTTGCTGTGTCTCCATTACAGGGAGTAGTGAGTGGTTCCTTTTCCTTTCCTTTCCCCCTTCCTTCTTCCCCTTTCCCCCTACTCACTTCCTTCCTTCCTTCCTTCCTTCCTTCCTTCCAAGAGAATTGTTCAACAACCTCATGTAAGGACAGATACAGAAATCTGGAAATATGGGGAAGAGATGACTAAGGCCACTGAAAGGCACGAGGAGGTGGATGGTTTAGCCTTAGACTCTGCAATAGATGTCTATCGCTGTGTAACAAATAACCCTCAAACCTAGCAGCTTAACACAATAGCGTCTGTTCTCTCACACAGTTGCTGAGGGTTGGGGACCTGGGAGCTGTGTATCGGGGTGGCTCTGGCTGCGGATCTCGGGAGACCGACTCGAGCTCGTGGCTGAGCAACAATCTTTGGAAACTTGCCAGCGCTGGAGCAGGTGCTTCTGGGCTGTGGGTGGGAAGCGTCAGTTCCTCACCACATGGCCTCCCCACAGGGCTGCTTAGGAGCAGGTTTCACCTGGAGCAAGCGACCCCTGGGAGAGGAAGGGAACGAAGCCGGGGCAGATGCCTCTGTGGCTTTCATACCCCGATCTCCAAGTGACACTCCATCCTTTCTGTCGCATTTACCCTTCACACATTGCAGTGTGGGAAGAAACTAGAGTATCACAGCAGGAGGCAGGGATCACAGGATCCACCTTAGAGACTGGCTACCACGGGAGCTCAGAGAGAGTATCTTTGCTCAGTGTAGAAGGAGTGTAAGAGAAAGGGAAGTTGAGAGAGAGGCGCCATTTTTCTCAGTGAAGTGGGGGGCAAAGTCATTTCCTGAGGGCGAGAGGTGGGAGGAGGGTGGAGAGGAAGCTGAGACTTGGAGGCACCATTCTAGAGTGGGAAGAGCTGGCCCTTTTGTACACAGTGATCAGGTAGAGCCTAGAGCTCAGCCCAAGTGGGAAGCCCAAACTGCAGAGGCACCAACGTGTCTGGTTGTTTGACTTTTCTTCCTCAGCTGGAATGAAGCAGAAATGGAGACACTGGTCGATTGGTGTGATCCCGGATGGGCTTTTATTGAAAGGATGTGGCTCGGGCTACAGGAGATACGACAGTTGTGAAATGAGGTTGGGGGAGTGATTGAAATAATCCATTATGGAGCTGGGAGGAAGGACTTGAAACCAAAGGAAGCAGGAAGATGGTGAGAAAATGGAGGGGTCAAGAAACTTAGATTTAATGGTTGAAGCAAAAGTGAAATTAGAGGGAAGAGGGAGGGCTGGGAGGCAGGAGGTGGTGGTTAGAGACAACTTTGGAGTTCAAGATATTCCAAATGGTGGATGTGGAGAAACATTTTAGGAAAGTGTATTTGAAATAAACTAGGTTTATTAAAAAGAAAAGACTTGAACAGGCCACACAAAATAGAATTACTGGTCAATTAATCAACAGGTATTTGTGAACACTTATTATATGTCCACCAATGTGTGAAGTCCTGTAGGTCATAGAATCAATTAAGGTAAAATTTCTTCCACTAAAGGCTCTACCACATGATATTTCCATTTGCCAAAGGAAAATTTTTGCTTTACACACAAGAATCCATCACATATTTTATGAAATGATAAATACCTTCTTTGGGGTACATGATGAGGGAATTTGACATAGAAATGAGTTTTGCATACCAGTGTAAAAATGTTTTATATATAAATCTAAGTTCTTTCTCAGTGTTCCCAGTTTGGAAAATATGTTAGAAAATTATCTTCTTATGATAAATTGTTAGCAGCTGTTCAGAATAGTGGTTCTTAAGTGTGATCTGTGACTAGCAGTATAGGCACCACCTGGGAATTCGTTAGAAATGCAGATCTAGGGTCTCACCTGGATCGACTGTCAGAGACTTTGGAGGTGAGGTCTCACCACAAAGTGTACCTTTATAGCCTTTCAGGTGATTCTGATACCCTCTAACTTTTGAGAAGTAGCATAACAATATTAAAATAATAGAACAGAATGCCGGGCGTTGAGGTGCATGCTTGTAATCCCAGTACTTGGGAGGTTGAGAGAGGAGGATTGCAGGTTTGAGGCCAGCCTCAACAATTTAGCAAGACTCTCAGCAGCCTAGTGAGGCCCTGTTTCAAAACAAAAGAATAATAACAATAAAGGACCCGGGGTGTAGCTTGGAGGTAAAATGCCTCTGGGTTCAATCCTTGGTACCATTAAAAACAAAACAAAACAAAACAAAAAAACAGAACAAAACAAAATAGGAAACCTCTTCCCCTTTTGGGTTTTAGTTTTTACTTCAGATTTTTTGACAAAAGTCACTTTTAACTTTGTCACAGCTCAGTGGAAACATTTTACTGTTTTAATGCTGCCATTACTTACTGGTATATTTTAAACCTTTATAGTCAGCTTCTCATAACCTTCCTGTGGATGCCTTCACTAAAATTTCATGGTGTAAACTTCACCAAAGAAAGTAAACACCCTATTCAGCAAGAAATAATTTCTCCTTATAAGGCATATTTGTAATGGTTGAAATTAAGATTCAGGGCCTTTCTTCTAGATAATGGATTTGGTCATTCCATCGTCCATAAAGAATTTACTTACCCAAGCTTAGTCCGTAAATCACAGTTCAAAGAAGATACAGTCCACGCACCCTGTCCTATGTGCTTTTTACCATATTCATTGAGATTTGATTGGTTTCATGTGACAGAAAGTCAATGCATATGGGCTTAAACAGAGGATCTACTACTAACATGAGGAAAGTTCCAGAGACAGGGCTGATTTCAGACATGTCTGGATGCAGGGACCAAAGGATTTTAGAAGATGCTTTCCCTTCATCTCACAGCTCTGCGTTCGGTTGTATAGCTGCAACTCTGTGCAAGAAACCCAAACCTAACATCCTTTTGGCTTTGATTGGGTCGAAGGTGCTGATGAGGGTGGGCCTGGGTAATAGGTTCCACCTCTTCACAAACCACCTGGACTGAGGATGAGGGAAGGGCGTGGTTTTTAAGAAGGGAACAGAGGCACGCTTTCCACAGGGAGGTTGGAGGGATGCACCTTGCGTACTAAGCAAGATGAGGCAGTTTCCACAGGTAAGTTCCCACAACTCATCAACTTCTGTGATCAAAACATTTTTTCATTCTCCATTTATTCTCCGTTGCTTTTAGCGTTTCATCTTTTCAAGTCTTCTTGTCTTACCTTCTTGTCTATAAACTATGGAAAACCTGGATAAAAGCAACTTAAAAATACATTCAGTTGTCTTGATATTTCTTTTTTTTGCGGTACTGGGGATGGAACTCAGGGGCATTTTACCTCCGAGCTACACCCCCAGCCCTATTTTTTATTCTTTATTTTGAAACAGGGTCTCACTAAGTTGCAGAGGGCCTCACTAAATAGCTGAGGCTGGCCGCGAACCCAGATCCTCCAGTCTCAGGCTCCCAAGTACTGGGATTACAAGCGTGCACCACCACGCCCGGCTCTTTCTAAGTGGCCCTATATTTGATGGTATAGAGATAACTTTTTACTAGTTTTTTTGAAAGCATTCTAACATAAACCGCATAAGTACAGCTGTATGACAGCTGCACTGAATATCACCTGCTCACATTACTGAACTGGAAGGGGTACATTTGGGCTTTCAGCGATGTAAACCACATTCTACATAAATGACTTCAAAGGACCCTAGCCCTTTATATGCTTGGCTTCAATGTCTCCTCCTCTCCCTGATATTAATATTTGTTTGAAATGACCCAGTTTTCTTGGACTTACTCCAAACAATTTGCAAAGCCTTTTATTATTATCATTATTGTTATTATTGCTATTGTTATTATTATTATTATCATTATTTATAAATTTACATGATTAGTAAGACTGACTAGACCCCAAATAGAAATGAAGTGCTCAAGGAAAGCTGAGAAAAGTCCCATTTCAATCCCTTTATCACCACAGAAAATGAACCTTATACCAGGGGAAGGCTGAGCAGATATTGTTAGTGGTGAGGTAAGAGAGAAATGAACTATGGAATTAGCATTTAAAATTCACAGCATGAATCTTAATATTAGAGAATAGCTTATACATTGACCCTTCTGATGTTTAGCAGAGAGAAGCATTCAATTTGCATTTCATTAAATATTAGAGATCACATGCTGGGGGAGGGGACAGCTTTTTTCCTAATAAAAAAACTGGCCAAATTTTCCTTGAAAGAAAATTGAGCACGTTCTCCATATTTAGAATATATGTTTCTTATTTACAAGGGCACTAAGAATTGGTGATGAGAGGGATAAACAGTTGTTAGCACGAGTTTGGTGGTAAAATTTGTCAGCTTTTATAAATGGTAAGAAAAACATTGTACCTTATCTTTAGCTCATGAATCTGATGGATTCATCAGGCATTTTTATTTAAAAGCACATTAAAAAATTGTGTTGCCTATAGCATGCTGCAAGTAGAATATTAACTAATATAATTTACTTATGTTTTCTTCGTGCTTTTTCCTTTTTGCTCCCCTACCTTTTTAAAAAAATAAGAGATGACTTAGGGATTGTAGAAGTTGTTCTAAATAATTTGATGATAAAACACTACTATTCTTGTAACTTCAACTTTTGTTTCTATGTTCACAACTTGGTATAATTAATAAACTGACACTGATACATATAATGATTTTATATTGAAGCTGGTCATTGGAATCTAGATAATCTAGATAATTTTGGTTTTTTTGTTCATATAGCTTTGTATTTCTGCATTCCTGGTTATCTTTGAACTTTTAAGAATAATATTTTTATTATTATTACTGCGGTACATATTTACTGTAATGGAATTTACTTGTTCTGTAAACCTTAGAATAATTCTTTGTTAATTGATAGTAATATAACATAATAAAAAATCCATTCATGTTACTTCATAGAAGGCCAGAGTTACTTATTATTCATCTCACATATCAGATAACATATGAACATTTCAATAATATCCTTTAAGAGAAAATGACCTGGTTTTGTTGGGCAATTCAAAGGATGTCTACAGTAGGATTTTAAAGTCTACTAGAATGTAGGCTCATAAGATTGCTGATTGATAGGGAGTCTTCTTTTGTGTGCAGAAGGGGAAATAGTTAAGATAGTAAGTTTTATGTTCTGTATATTTTACCACCATAAAAGAAATTGAAGACAAGGAGACTATTATTGGGAATGATAGCTGTGCTTGGAAACATATTTGATAAATTTTTAGAAATTATAATACCCAATGCCCTCATTTTAAAAATGAGATGATACGATATCCAAGGAAGTGGAAATGTGTGCTCAAGGTCATGTAGCTCATTGGTAGAAGAGTTGAATCAGCAAAAATTCTGAGTTTTTCATTTCCCTTTTCAAAAGGGTGCTTAAATCTATGAATTGATCTCTTGCATCTGTTTTGAAAAAATGTTTGCCATTATATCTTAAATGCAGTTTCTGCCCTATTTTCTTTCTTTCTGGGACCACAACTAAATGTAGGTGAGACATCGTATTTGCTATGTCTCTGGCTTTCTCTTCTGTGTTTTCCATTCTCGTGTCTCTTTTTGCTTCATTCTGGTTAGTTTCTTCTGATTTATAGTCTAGTTTACTTGGTTTTATTGGGTTCTATTCAATGGACCATTACATCTATTAGTTTATAATCTTGAATACTGCTTTAAATCTGCTAATCTCTGTATTTTTAGCTTCTAACTTTCTGCAGAAAATGAAATGTTATCTCTTACCTCCTTGAACATAGTAAGCAGATTTATTAAAAAAACACCCATGTCTAAAAATTCTAATATCTAGAGCCCCTATAGATCTGTTTCACTCTGCTATTTTTGTTGTTTTTTGTTCATATAGTTTTGTATCTCTGCATTTCTGGTTCTTTGATTGTTTCTAGACTTTTAATTTAAAAGAATGTTTGCAGAAATACTTTGAGGTCTAGGATGAAGACTTTTTTGTCCAGAAAGACTGCTTTTGCCAGAAGCCTACAGGTACTAAAAATCTAGGGTCGCCTTAATCTCATTTTAAAAACTGAGATTTTTATTTCCTCTAGAAGATTTAAAGATGAGTTTTATTTCCTGTGAGGGCAGGCTCACCTCCAATTTTCCCTGGTGCATATGATGCAGGTTTTGGGATTCCCAACTCCAAACACTGGAGATTTACCTGAGCTCCTGCAGTGAACAGGCTGGGCTTCAAAGTTTGTCCCACTAGGTGAAGAGACTGTCAACAATGCTCCTTGGTTTTTAGCCTCTTTCACCGGAATTTGTCCTGTGTTAAAAGCAGATCCAAAGGAGAAGCTCACTTCTGTTGATTTTTGTAGTTTTTGAGATTTGAGCCTCACTATTTTGTTAAGTCACCGATGCCACAAGCAGATATTTTTTAAAAATATTTCATCCACCTTCCTATTGTCTTCAACAAAAGGGTTGGTTCAAATTACTTAATTCGTTACTAAAACTAAAAGTTCTCTTTCCTACTTTATTTTTTTAAAGGCTTATAATTTCTAAAGTAATAATGATCATTTCAGAAAATATTTAAATATCCAATAGCGGAAAGAATAGAAAAATCTCTTATAATCTCATCTCTTAATTACATTTTTATATATTTACTTCCTTTCTGTTCTCCATATTTTTACATTAATTGTTTAGTTTTTAACTTAGCATATACATATGCATTTCCATGCTATTATGCACTATACCTAATTATCATATTGTTAACTGCTTGACACACATTGGATATACTTCAGTTCATGCAACCACTATCTTATGTCTTATGTTTGGTTATTTAGTTTATATTCAGTTTTAACTCATACATAAAATGTTAGTAAACATATTTGTGCTCAAATTATTTCATTTTAAAAATATGATTATTAATTTATAATGCATTCTTAGAAGTTGAATTGCCAGGTTAAGGGCATGCATCTTTTTAAGGGTCCTGAAACATATTGCTACATTACCTTTCCTGAGACAAGTTAGGTGTTTTTACTTTGTATTCAAAGTTTTTCCCACTCCTTTGCCATATTGTTTTCAGATCAACCTCATTTTTAATATTTGTGTCAAGGTAAACATTGCCTTTAGCATAGTCTAATATAATTAAGAAGGATAGTGAAAAACTATTTCATTTTTAACTGCTTTGTGAGTGGGGCTACAACTTCTTTTTTGGTCATACTTGAGATTGAGCCCAGGGGGCTTCTACCTCTGAGCTACATCCCCAGCCCTATTTTGTTTGTTTATTTATTTATATTTACTTATTTTCTTTGGTACTGGGGATTGAACCCAGGCGCATTCTGCCTCTGCGCTACCTCCCCAGTCCTATTTTATTTTTTATTTTTGAAACAGGGCCTCACTATGTTGTAGAGGGCCTCACTAAGTTGCTGAGGCTGGCCACAAACCTGCGTTCCTCCTGTCTCAGCCTCCCAAGTACTGGGATTACAGGAGTGAGCCACCAGGTCTGACTTTTTTTAATTTTGAAACAGGGTCTTGCTGAGTTGCTGAGGGTCAAGGCTGGCCTTGAACCTGTGATCCTCTTGCCTCAGCTTCCCAAGTACTGGGATTACAGGAGTGTTCCACCCTGCCCCGGTAGGGGCTACGACTTCTTGCCATGACGGTTTACTAATGACTTTTTTGATACTATTTTATTCACATCTGGTATAACTGACTTTGATTCTGATGAAGTTCAGAATGCCCAGGTTTTTTTTTTAAATAGCTATTGTGTTTTTTATTTCCATATTTTTGGCTATCTTGCCTAACTATATTGAGGAGAGGACTTAAATGGTGAAAAGAAAGAGCACTGGAGTAGGAGACAGATCTGCTCAGGCTTTGTTAGTCATGTGATTGTAGGAAGTATTTTTTTCTCCCTGAATTGTAATTTCCTCTTTTGTACAAGAGAGAAGAACTGAGCTACCACTTGCTATACCTGTCTGGTGCTATGTAGCCATGGGCAAGTCACCAAACCTTCTCCTGGCCATGTTTGAAGGGGAAGTTAAGACTTAAATTGTTTCAACGATAATAACAGAAACACTTCTAGTCTTTCCTTTAAAATAGTGTGGTGAAGCCAGGCGTGGTGGCACATGCTTGTAATCTCAGTACTTGGGAGGCTGAGACAAATGGATCATAGGTTCGAGGACTAGCCTCAGCAATTTAGTAAGACCCTCAGCAACCTAGTGAGATCCTGTTTCAAAATAAAAAATAAAAAGGGCTGGGGGTGGGTGTAGCTTGGAGGTAGAGTGCCCCTGGGTTCACTCCCCAGCACCACAATAATATAAAATAAAATAGTACAGTGAAATTAAAGGATCTTAAAGTTATAAAAAATACCTTAAAGTCTTAGAATGATGGGGTAGTATTTAGTAAAAGATAAGCAAAACTTTAAAAACTGCATTACTGGAGTAAATGCAGGTTCAGGCACATTAATTATTGAAGTGAAGAATATTAAGTTATTGTGTGGAATTTAATGGCATTATCTAAAAGTCACGACATTTTTGTTTGAAGTGCTGGGCCTAATTTATATGTAAATATAGGCTCTGTAGTATTACCTAGACATTTAAGTACTGTCTGAATGGCTTATTCTGGGAAACTGATGTATATCTCTGCTCGAACACTGTGCTTGACAAGAGCTCTGTAGAACATTTTTTAGTGTGTCTATTTTTTAGTGTGTCTATTTTTTAGTATGTATATTTTGACAAATAAAAAGAAGAGGCACTGTGACTTTGGTTGAAATTGGTTGTAAAAATATCAGGGCAGGCCATTAGAGTTAATTTTTCAGTAAATTTACTTTTATATCAATTCTGGAGAATTGTAGGAGAATTGGCAGCTGGAATGAGTACACCGGAGAGTTTTATGGAGGAACTGTGAAGTCTGCCAATGACGGGGTGCAGGAAATGCCACCCCCAAACATGGCACCTTGACATACTGAAAATTTTAAGTTGAAGGAAAGTGAGAAGACCACAGAAGCAGAAATAGTCTCTCCTGGGACCTTTTCTCTTGGAGACCCTCATGTGACAGATGGGACAGATGGGACAGATGTGCTGCCCTATACTCAGAGGAAAGGGGTGCCACACAGAGAGGAAAGGCAGAACCCCAGCAAACAGGCCTTGCTCAGTCCCTCCCAGCGTGTTACATTAAGTTAGACTCCCTTCCCTTCCGATCATACTTCTACATAGTTGTCCATTCTTCATCAAACATAAGGCATAAGCAGAGACCTAAAGGTAAGAACCAAGACTGTGAAACTCCTAAAAGAGCACAGGGGGAAAGCTCCTTGACTTTGCTGTTGGCAATCATTGTTTTTTGGATATCACATTGAAAGCGCAGAGATTACAAAAGCAAAACTAAATAAGAGGACCTACATCAAACAAAAAGCTTCTGCACAGCAAGGAAACAAGCAGCAAAAAGAAAAGGCAACCAGGCGTGGTGGCCTATACTTGTAATCCTAGTACTTGGGAGGCTGAGACAGGATCATCGCAGGTTTGAGAACAGCCTCAGCAACTTAGTGAGACCCTCAGCAACTTAATGAGACCCTTTTTCAAAATGAAAAAGAGGGCTGAGTGTAGCTCAGAGGTGGTATGCCTCTGGATTCAATCCCCAGTACTACACACACACACACACACACATTAAAAAAAAAAGAAAGAAAAGGCAACCTGTGAACTATGAATATTTGCAAACCATTTATCTTGTAATGGTATTATAACCAAAATTTACTAAGAATTGTCACAATTCAATAGCAGAAAATTAAAAAAAAACAGTTTAAAAATGGGGAAAGGACCTGAACAGACATTTCTCCAAAGAAGAGATTAAAAATGACCAACAGTTATATGAGAAGGTGCTCAACATCAATAATCATCGGGGAATGCAAATGGAAACCACTCTAAGTTGTCACTTCACACCTGTAATGATGGCTATTATAGGAAAGTGAGAGATAACCAAGGTTGGTGAGGCTGCTGAGAAAAGAGAACCCTAGCGGAGGATGTAGACTGGGGAGGATGTAGATTGGTGAAGTCATTATGGAAAACAGTATCGAGGTTCCTAAAGAAATTAAAAATAGAATTACCATACGACCTAGAAATATCTCTTCTGGGAATATGCTCAAAGGAGATGAAAGCAGTTTTTCTTAAAGACTATGTTCCCATTTTCATTGCAGTATTATCCACAGTAGCCAAACTTAAAGGAAACAACCTAAACGTCCACAGACAGATGAATGGATAAAGAAAATTTGACATACATGCATGTGTGTGTGTGCATATTCACACATACAGAGTAGAATATTTCTCAGCCTTGAAACAAGAAGATTCCACTATTTGCCAAAATATGGATGGACATAGAGGACATTATGCTAAGTGAAATAAGCCAGGCATGATTACATGAACTCACTTTATTTTTTTGCGGAACTGGGGATTGAACCCAGGGGCATTCTACCTCTGAGCTACACCCCCAGCCCTATTTCTTATTCTTTATTTTGAAACAGGGTCTCACTAAGTTGCAGAGGGCCTCACTAAGTAGCTGAGGCTGGCCGTGAACCTGCGATCCTCCTGTCTCAGCCTCCCAAGTACTGGGATTAGAAGCGTGTGCCACCACGCCCGGCTATGCCATCACTTATATGTGGGATATTTTTTTTAAAAGTCAAATACACAGAGATAGAGAATAAAACAATGGTTACCATAGGTGGGGGAAGGGGAGTGATGAAGAAATGTACAAAACAGCAGATAGGTAGGGGGAACAAGCTTAAGGTATTAATGTACAATATGAGACTAAGGTTAATAAAATTGTAGAGACTTTTGTTAAGTAGGTTTTAGCTGCTCTTGTCACAAAAAAGTGACGTTTTGAGGTGATAGATGTTAATCTCCTTCACTATAGTAGCTATTTTACTATCTGTATGTATCCTATAACAGGCAAACTTCAGGTATATACAATTAAAGTTATTTAAAAAAAAACCCTAAGGATAAAAATGCAGTTTCCCCTGGATCTTTGAGTCTTCATCTCTGAAGGCGCCCACATCACATAAAACTTTGGGTAGGTAAATAAATGTGCTACGCTTTTCTCTTGTTAATCTGCTATTTGTTAAAGGGTGTCATCAGCCAGGAACTTGTGATGAGTGAGGAGAAGATTTTATTTCTCTCTTATACCTACATAGGAGCACACAGTTTTATATCCTAATTCCAGAGCCTCCTGAGTTATACTAAAGACATTCAGCTGAATTCTGACCAATTTAGAACAGGAAATGGAAAAGTAGACTAATCTAACTTATTAGCCTTGATCACCTGGGCTGAGCCATACATGCTCCAAAAGGTAAAGATCCATCTAATGCACAGACTGTGGATAATTCGTTTCATTTAATGTTTCTAAGCCATTTTGATTGTGTGATAAAGATGCAGGCTTGCTGGTGTTCTCTTCTCATTACTCATCACAGCCAGCTAGAAACTTACCCCCTTCCCACATGAAAAGGCATCTGCTTTAAAAAGCATGAGCAAAAAGGGTAACTGACACTTGTCATTCAGCTCAGGGTGGTTTTCTTTGAAAGAGGCTTTGAAAGAGCCCAGGATAAGAAAGCCTTTGTTTGGAATACACAGACCTGCAATCATAATTCTCAGAAATGTAACTATGCTGATGGACCACTAAGTTTTGTATTTTTAAGAAATGGGGCATACGATTAACCACAAATCTTCATTCCAGTAATCATAGTATAAACACGGTCATCAAAACATATTGAAAGAGGTCACATGTAAAGTTGAAATTGAAGTTGACTTCATATAGTCAACAAGTCTGAACCTGGGCTAAAAATGTCACCTGGGCCCTACACATCACTTAAATAGAAAGGAGCAAGTTTCAGAAGTTAGGAGGATAAAGTTAGGTATTTAAAAAATAAAGTTTGACTGGAAATACAAAAAGCCAGAGGGATGTTAGGACTATGCATGGCTGTAATTAATACGTAAAGCCTTCCATGTGCCTTCTGAGGACTGTTCTTTTATCTGCAGTCTGAAGGCAGACAGCTCTGGAATGAAGATGTAATCTTACAGGTCTGTAATTTGGGGATGACTGAAGTGCTAACCACTCTAGGATTTTGGATTCTAAATGTGGGTTATTTATCCAGAATTAACTTGGTGTTGTGTTTCCACCTGGTATTTTTTTTAGTAGAGTTGGAACTTTTTTGGGAAACTGGAAGTTGGAAATTGTCAATAAAATTCCAGTCTCTACTAAATTTTCACACAGGTGTGAAGCAGCTTTAAAAAAAGCAAAAAAAAAAAAAAACCCAAATGCAGCAAGCAGATAACTGAGGACTGATTACCATTAAAGGGTTATTTAATTTTATGAAAGTTTTACAAAGGAGTTTGTTGGATTCTCCAATTTATCAGAGACTTTGGGGGTTTAGGGTAAAGACAGAGGAACTTAAAACTAAAGTGTTAGTATTGCAAAACAAAGAATTGGAAAGGTCATTTTCTTCTTTTTTTTTTGCGGTACTGGGGATTGAACCCAGGGGCATTCTACCTCCATGCTACACCCCCGGCCCTATTTTTTTATGCTTTATTTTGAAACCGGGTCTCACGAAGTTGCAGAGGGCCTCACTAGGTAGAGAGAAAGAGAGAGAGACAGGGAGAGAGAGAGAGAGAGAGAGAGAGCTGAGGCTGGCCGTGAACCCGGATCCTCCGGTCTCCGCCTCCCAAAGTACTGGGATTACAAGCATGCACCACCATGCCCGGCTTGGAAAGGTCATTTTCTACACGTGCCCAATTTCCGGAAGCTCATTTATGAAACCAAGCGCCCCCTGCAGGAAAGGGCTTGAATAATGATGGCGCCTGTTGGTACCTCTCCTGGCAGTATCTCTGCTGCCCGAGGTCTCCAGAGAGGTTGTGATTGTTACACTAAGACTGCTGTTTGAATTCAGAATTTGTTTTCGTCTTGAATTATTTTGGAGTAATGATTAACTATTTTATATTACCCTTATGTTGAGAAGGTGGTACATGTGACTTTGTTGATTTGGTTGCCCATGACAGCCTTTGGTCCAAAAAAAATCTAAAAAAAAAAAAAATCACAAATAATTTCTCTTTCATATCCCCAATTGGTGAAGATACATGTTTGATAAATCTTTAACAGAAATCAAGTGTATAAATATTTAAACCTAACAAGTATTTGCTTTTTCCTCAGGGTTTCCTCACCTCTCTAATTTGAGTCACTGAGAAAAATTAATGATCAAAATTATTCTTTTGAGCCGGGCGTGGTGGCGCATGCTTGTAATCCCAGTACTTTGGGAGGCAGAGACCGGAGGATCCGGGTTCGTGGCCAGCCTCAGCTCTCTCTCTCTCTCTCTCTCCCTGTTTCTCTCTCTCTCTCTCTCTACTTAGTGAGGCCCTCTGCAACTTCGTGAGACCCGGTTTCAAGATAAAGTATAAAAAATAGGGCCGGGGGTG
>PVJS01002151.1:43918-87727 GCA_004027185.1 Glis glis | reverse complement strand
TCAACCAGAGTCCCTTGTGTGACCCTACTACTCCTTAGGTTGCACATATTAATGAAAACATATGTCCCTTCTTTTTTTGTGATTGACTGATCTCGTTTAACATAATGTTCTCCAGATCCTTCCACTTTCTTGCAAATGATGTTATTTTGTTCTTCTTTATTGCTGAGTAGAATTCCATTGTGTGTATTTCCCACAATTTCGTAATCCACTCATCTGTTGATGGACACCTAGGTTGGTTCCATGATTTGGCCACTGTGAATTGTGCTGCTATGAACATGGGTATGCATATATTACTGTAGTTTTCTGGTTTCAATAAGGGCCAGGATTTAACTCAGAGGTAGAATGCCGCTGGGTTCAATCCCCAGTACAAAAAAAAAAAGGAGAAAAGACACGTGTCTCAGGCAGGATACAGTGGAATGGTAGGAGATTTCGTCACACATTTTGGAAAGCAACTTAATATTTGTGAATTATTTCTGGAATTTTCTACAAACAGGGCTGCAGCTGACCTTGAGTAACCAAGATAAACTACAGAAAGTAAAACTGTGGGTGAGCGGGCACTATCGTACAGGCTCAGATGCCTGGGATACTTGGGGAGTCAGGGATCAACTTGAGGTTGGACTCCATGTACTGATTTTTTTTTTTTGTACTGGGAATTGAACCCAGGGGCATTCTACCTCTGAGCTACACCTCCAGCCCTTTTTATTCTTTATTTCGAAACAGGCTTTTGCTAAGTTGCTGAGGCTGGCCTTGAACCTGCAATCCTCCTGTCGCAGCCTCCCAAGAACTGGGATTATAGGTGTGAGCCACCACGCCCGGCTGAACTGTGTGCATGTGCGTGTGCGTGTGTGTATGTGTTTCTGGGAATTGAACCGAGCCCTATCACTGAGCTACATCCTCATCCTTTTTTATTTTTTTATTTTCAGACAAGAGTTCACTACATTGCCCAGGCTGGCCTTGAACTTGCCATCCTCCTGCCTCATCCTCCGGGGTTGCTAGGATCACAGGTGTGCACTGCTGTACCTGGTTTATGAACTGATTTTTAAGATGAGAGCTCTGGAATAGCAGAGTCATTGGGCCAGTTATCAGACCAGGACCTGATAGGAAGGTCTAGCTGGAATGCGTCACTTGCAACCTGCACGTCAAGAACTACTAAAAGCTAATCCCCTCCCCTGGGTATTGTGGTAACTCCGGCGGATGATCTACTCCTTGGTTCCTGCCACGGAAGGTTGATGCTCTCTGCAGCTTCCTAATAACTACTCTGTGGTTCCTGCCACAGAAGGTCGCTGTACCAGGCAGCTTCCTAACAATAGTCTTCTCGCATGAAACAACATGAAGTCTGATATAGTAATTTGCAAAATAATTACATTTAATAATTGGGGGATCGGGGAGGAAATAAAGATGGTAAATTCTCCTGGCCTTCTATAGCCAGGGCCTTATTTTTATAGAAACTTTAAAAGTTAATCAAACACAGAAATCAGCAATTATCACAGGTGACAGTAAAGATTAATCAAACACAGAAATCAGCAATTATCTCAGGTTATGGTAAAGAAGGTCAGTGAGAAAGGCATATGACAAACTTAGGAGAAGGAGGGATTAACCATTACTGGGTGGGGGCGACATCAAAGACAGCACCTTAAAGATTACACCAGGTCCCTTGGAATGTGTCCGTTTGCAGACAGCTCCCACCCAGCCAAATACCATCTGTCCAAACTGGGCTGGTCCAAGATGATAATCTCAGTGTGCTTCTAAGACAGGCCTCAGCCCTTGATACCTGGGCTTCCTCCTTGGTCCAGAAAGGAAGATGACCACCCCCCAGCTTCCCCCGGGAGAGGAAGGATGTCAACTCCCCACATCTCTTGCTTGTCAGACCAGGCAGCTTATCCGCACAGGCCAGGAGCAGAATAACAGGGATGACTTCTACTCATCCCCACCCAGTCATTCTTAAAGGGGACGTGCCAGAATGAAATGGACCAAATTATGTTATGTGCATGTACGAATATATCACAATGAATCCCACTATGATGTATAACTATAATGCACCAATAAAAATTTTTAAAAAAGAAATATGCTAAAAATCTGTTTGTTGACCAACATTTATTTAATTCTTACTGCATACCTCTGGTCAAGGCTCTTTGCTGGATATGCAATGAAAAGAAGACAGCACGGTGCCTGGCTCCTAGAACTCCTGGTCTAGTGTGGTCCTAGAGGGAGCTCAAGTTTCATATGTGCTACTTAGGGAGAGAGTTCCCCAAACCTGTTCTCTCCTTAAGAAAATTCACGTTTTTGCTATTAACTTTGTGTGTGTGTGTGTGTGTGTGTGTGTGTGTGTGTGTGTAGCTGGGGATTGAACCCAGGGGCATTTTACCTCTGCGCTACACCCCCAGCCCTATGTTATTTTTTATTTTGAAACCTGTTCAAGCAGGTTTAACCTGTTCAACCTGCCTTAATCCTGTTTCAGCCTCCCAAGTACTGGGATTACAGGCATGCACCACCATACCCAGCTTGCTATTAACATTTTTAATGCCCCAATACACTAATTAAAAAAAAAAACAAGGCCTTTTATTCCTCCACAAAACTAATTTATTTAATTAAAATTGTTTTGAAAGTTCCTCCTTGTGTCCTTTCCTAAGTCCTTGGGAAAAGATATCTTTACTCAGGTGGTTCAGCTTGTTATTGTTCCTGGTAGCTCATTTTCCTCACGTGTCTAGAGTTTCTCCTAATAGATTGCTCTTACATCTAAATAGGTGGAAATTCCCCAGTTCTGGCAACTGATGTGGGTTCACTCAGCAATTGTGCGTGTTAGGGTTCCGTTCCTACTGGGAATTTCCTGCTTCCTTTTTTTTTTCAAACAGAGGCTTTTGTACCATTTATTAGTCATGTAATAAACATGGAACTTAGAGCAATGAAATATGGCATGCAGCTGAGTGCTATTCTAAGATGAGCACTACCTACCTCCTCTCTCTGAGATTCATGTCACCCTTAGCCAGGAGTAGATAACAGACTCGCCACTGTCTGTCTTTGTTTACCTGATCTGGACTAAGATTGGGGACTCATCCCTTTCCTCCAGGTTCCAGGTCACTCAAGTGGTCATACAATTGCATTGGGGCTGATGAACCAATCACAACATTCCTGGTTAGCATTCCTGATTTGTCCAGTTAACTAATTGAACGCTAAATATCTCTTCAGAATGTCAGGAGCAAAAAGCCTGTGATATTATAACAGGACATCTTTTGCATTTTCTACTGGGAGAGGAAATTGGTACTAACCCTTTGGAAAATTGGTTGACAATATCTATCAAAGCTAAAAGTACATATACCATTTGACCCAGAAACTCTACTCTTGGGTATGCAGGTCCCGAACATAAATGAGCGCTTATATCCATGCATGTTCATGATATATTTAGCCATAATAGCTAAAAGCAAGGAACAACCCCAAATATCTAACAATAGTAGAATGGAAAAATAAGATGTAGTATATTAATAAAATGGAATACTATACAGCAATGGAAAAGAACAAACCCCTGTTCTTCATAACAGTATAGATGAATCTCATAGTCATAATGTTGGGAGAAAGAGGCCAGACATGAGAGACTATAATTGTATATTATATTTATATAAAATTCAAGAGAAGACATAACTCACCTGCCATGATAAAGGTTGGAAGAGTGGTTACTAGATGAATGGGTACTGACTGGGAGATGGTTTGCTGGAATTTTAGAAATGTTTTATTTCTTAATGTGAGAGGTAGTAACATGAATTTTTACCTATGTAAAAAAATCATAGAACTATACTTTCAAAATCGGTATACTTTATTGTATGTAAATTCTATCTCAGTTTAAAAAACATCATGTGGCACCTTCTGCAAAAAGGTATTTGAGCCAGGCGTGGTGGCGCACGCTTGTAATCCCAGTACTTTGGGAGGCGGAGACCGGAGGATCCAGGTTCGCGGCCAGCCCCAGCTCTCTCTATCTCTCTCCCTGTCTCTCTCTCTCTCTCTCTCTCTCTCTCTCTCTCTCTACTTAGTGAGGCTTCTGCAACTTCCTGAGACCCGGTTTCAAAATAAAGTATAAAAAATAGGGCTGGGGGCGTAGCACGGCGGGAGAACGCCCCTGGGTTCAATCCCCGGTCCGCAAAAAAAAAAAAAAAAAAAAGGTATTTGAAAGACCTTCTTGATTTGGAGGAGAAAAGAATACTTTAGGGGCCAGGGATTCCCTGGAAGAATTGCCTTACATCAAAGTCTTTTCATCCTTCATCTTGCTAATGGATATTTCTCCAGCTAGAATAGCTGCGGTTAAAACTGTCCTCTTGTTCTTTCCTGGAAATTTGCCATCAAGTTGTTTCCTACATACCATTTTAAGCATTCTGGTAAACACAAGTTCAAAGTCATGTATCCAGTGCTTATAATCTAATTAGAGAGACAAGACTTACTATCTAACCAAAGATTTAAGTGGAATTAGAAACTTATGATCTCAGTAGAATGACAAAACTAACATAAATAAAATATTTAGCCAACTCAGTATTACTGTCTTTTCTTTTCTTTCTTTCTTTTTTTTTTGCAGTACCGGGGATTGAACCCAGGGGCATTACTACCTCCGAGCTACACCCCCAGTCCTATTTTTTTATACTTTATTTTGAAACCGGATCTCACGAAGTTGCAGAGGGCCTCACTAAGTAGCTGAGGCTGGCTGTGAACCCGGATCCTCCCGTCTCCGCCTCCCAAGTACTAGGATTACAAGCCTGCGCCACCACGCCCGGCTCTGTCTTTTCTTTAGAAGTGCAAGTTTGGAGGTACAGTTTTCCCTCAGAGATTCAGGAGAAAGAGAATTCAATGGGAAATGGAGTCGTAATTCATCTTAATGAAGGAGGAAAAACTCGAGGTGAGTTTTTATAAGTAGCTGGATAGATAAGATAGCAGATAGTTCTTTACTGCATGCATTGAAAGGAGCATAGAAGACTTCCTTGTGAGAGCCGAAGCAGGGATTAGCCAGAAGACAAGATTTTTTTTTTTTTTTTTTTTTTTGCGGTACTGGGGATTGAACGCAGGGGCGTTCTACCTCCGCGCTACACCCCCCGGCCCTATTTTTTTATACTTTATTTTGAAACCGGGTCTCACGAAGTTGCAGAGGGCCTCACTAGGTAGAGAGAGAGAGAGAGAACTGAGGCTGGCCACGAACCCGGATCCTCCGGTCTCCGCCTCCCAAAGTACTGGGATTACAAGTGTGCGCCACCACACCCGGCAGAAGACAAGATATTTGAAAAATGAGGGAATTATACACCAGCTATCTCAGAAGATCCAGGCTTGAACTGTAGGCTCCCACTAGTCCGAGCCCTGGTAGCTGGGAAGACAGGAAGGCACACATAGAGGACTGGAGGGATCCGGAGGCCAGAACTAAAACTCTAAACTCCAGAGGCAGGGGTGCTTGCTTAAGAATGAAGCAATTATTATTGCTGTACTAAGAAAAAAGAAAGCACCACCCATACCCCTACACACCCCCACTTTCTGACTCTGTCTTCAGGAAATTCAGAGTTTATCTAATGTTCAACCATGCACTTGCCAGGCTCTGAGGGGTGGAGCTGAGAGGGGAATCGAAAGGTTAGCAGATACATGAGGACAACTGAAACACACCGCGGCTGGCCATCGGTGGCTGAGGGTTCGTGCCACCGGAAATCCCATTCCTTTGCTGTGCTCTTGACAGCTGTGCCCCGTAATTGAAAAGGCTTTCTGGCCACAAGAAAACCAGATCCAGTGCGTTACCAAGAAATTTGGAGTTTCCAGGTTGCACCCTGAGTTTTAAACATCATTTGAAAGATTTCTGGCTTACTCTGGACTTTCCCCAGGGAGCTGTTTTTGTGCTACTTGGTGGTTTTCTATCTGGAATGGAACAAAGGTATGGTTTAAATTTTTTTTTCTACTGAATTTAGGATCTATGTTTTTAGTAGCTTGTCTTCACTTCTTCTGTGATGAGGTACAAAAACTGAAAGCTCTTGTGGGAGATGGGCTGGGGTTTACAATGTTGTGGGTTTTTTCTTATACTTTTGTTGGCACAGTGTAATTATATATCATAGTAAAATACAAAGTGATACATACACACATGCATACATCACTTGGTGTATTTCCCTCCATATACCCGCCCTCCCTCTCTTCCTCCCTTCCCATACATATTAATGAGACTGGTAGTGAAACCTTCTTGTATGGATGTAACCTTATTTGAACTGTTCCCTTCCTCAATCTTGTTTTTCCCCTTCCCAAATCCTCTTCCACTATTCTAGAGTTTTCTATCTCCATTTGACTGAAGTCCTTTTTGCTTCCTATTTTTGTTCTAGCTTCCACATATGAGAGAAAACATATAACCCTTGACTTTCTGAGACTGGCTGATGTGACTTAGCATAATATTCTCTAGTTCCATCCATTTTGCACAAATGACATAATTTTGTTCTTCTTTATGGCTGAGTAAAATTCCATGTGTGTATAGACCACATTTTTGTTATCCATTTGTCTATTGATGGACACCTAGGTTGGTTCCATAATTTGGCTATTGTGAATTGTGATGCTATAACCATGGGTATGCATGTATCACTATAGTATTATAACTTTAATTCCTTTAGAAAGATAATGAGGAGTAGTATAGTTGGGTCACATGGTGGTTCCATTCCTAGTCTTCTAAGGAACCTCCACACTGATATCCATAGTGGCTATACTAATTTATAATCCCACCAACAGTGTATAAGAGTTCCTCTTTCCCCACATCCTCACCAGCATTTATTATTGTTTATATTCTTGATGATTGGCATTCTAATTGGAATTAGATAAAATCTAACTAGTAGTTTTGATGTGCATTTCCCTGATTGTTAAGACAGTTTTTGAGTATACACTATTGACCATCTTAGGAGTCTGATTTGCAGCTCATGCAGCTACTTGGGTATGGGGCTTGCTTCCTACATCTTGTTTACCCTTGCAGCTCTGTCTCCCCCAGTCTGCTATCCCCTGCCCACTTTACCAGCCCCCTATTCAGCAACACCCCCTTTTCCGCAGACTGCCCTTATTTTTACTAGCAGATCTTCTTGGTTTTGAAAGTTTTCTTCTTTCAGTATATTACTTACAGCTTTGCTCAGGGCTCAGAAAGCTTTAAGACCAAAGAAGATACTTAAGAGGAGAGGTGGAAAGGGCCTGGGGGGACTCAAGGTCTGGACTTGAGAGGTGCTCTGAACTAAGAGTTAACACTCAATTCATGGCTCTAGAGTGCAGTTGGTCTTAAAGTACCTATCAACAAAATGTTGAACACTTCGTGGGATAAATAAGATTTTGTGGGCTGTGGGTTGTGGGCTGGGTCAGAACTAATTGGCCATTTGAAATTTTTTATGGGGAAATATCAACTATAATACAAATAAACTCAACCACGATCTAGTCATAAATTCAAAGTACTTTCTTCAGTGACTTTTATTTTTAAAATGTCAATGTTTACCAAGTTCTAGTTCTCAAACATGAATGTATCATAAGATATTCTAAAGATGGTGGCATGCTTACATCCCAGGTTCGTGGGAAGGGTTTTGTAAGAATCACTGTTGTGAGCCAGGAATGGTGGCACATGCTTGTAATCCCAGTACTTGGGAGGCTGAAACAGGAGAATTGCAGGTTCAAAACCAGCCTTGGCAACTTAGTGAGGCTCTCAGCAACCTAGCAAGACCCTGCTTCCAAATAAGAAATAAAATCGGGCTAAGGGTGTAGTTTGGAGGTAGAATGCCTCTGGGTTCAATCCCCCAGTACCAAAAAAAAAAAAAAAAAGAATCACTGTTGTGGGCCATTACTGCAATGTTCATCTATTCTTCCAACAAATATTTATTGAACTCCTCCTGTGTGCAAGACTGTGGGGTGCTACACAAACTCTCTCACACACACACACACACACACACACACACACACACACGACTTCTTCTCTCATGTGGCTTACAGTTTTTCTAGGGAACAGAGAAATGAGTCAATCTCATAATTAAAAATTAAAACACAAATTTGATAAGTCATGTGAAAGAAAAGTACATGGCGCTATGGGAGTGTGTGGTATCTGCAGTGAGATTTGACCTGACTGAGGAAAGAGAGGAAGAATCCCCAGCACGGATGCTGACATAAGTGGAGCAAGGTCCATGAAGAGAGGGGAAGGGTCAAAGAAAAATATTCTGGGCATAAGGTTGAACTTGGGAGGAAATGAAAGAAGACCAGACATCATGAGGAGGAAAAGCATAGTTAAAATGTTGCTGGAGGAGGTGATTAGCGATTGTTATTAAAATATATATATTTTGTATAATTGTAATACACCAATAAAAACAAACAAACAAAAAATAAATAAGTACATATTTAGTTTGGATTTTGTCTGCTGTTCATGGCTTGCAACTCCTTCCTAAGCCAGGTCACAGAAACAAGAATCTCTCTTCCCTAAGGCAGGTAGTAGACATTCTTATCTCTCTCCAGCCTTGGAGACAGCCAAAAAGAAATTCTCTGAGTTGCTTCATATGAGAGTAGATTATAAGACCCTGTTTCAGAAGGGTCTGGACTTACACCTGGGAGGAAAAGTATGTGCCAGAGAGGCCAATAAGAATCTGGACAGTACTTGGGAAATGGAGACAGGAGTTTCACAGGTCCAAGGACAGTGGGCAGTAACTTAGTGAGACCTTGTTTCAAAATAAAAAAAAAATAGGACTGAGGGTGTATTTTAGAGGTAAAATGCCCCTGAGTTCAATCCCTAGTATGAGAGAGAGAGAGAAAGAGAGAGAGAGAGACTGGACAGACAGGCATGGCTGGTCTATGAGCACTAGATCACAGCCTTTCTGTTCAGTCACATGTCAACACAATTGTCCATACTTCAGTCATGCCATGCAATGCAGTCTCCATGAAAGCCCCAAGCCCCAGAGGACAGGGTCTGGAGAACTTCCTGATGGTGGAACATGCAGAGGTTCTTGCACAGTGTTGCACCAAAGAGGGTGGGGAAGCCTCTTCCCAATCTCACCCATGTGTCTCTCATCTGCATCCTTTGTAATGTCCTTTAAAGTAAACTGTTTCTGAGTTCTGTGAGACACTCAAGGTAATCACAGCCAACGAAGGGGCATGGGAATCCCAGTTTACAGCTAGCCAGTCAGAAGTATAGAGCTGGGGCCTATATTGGCATATGAAGTGTGGGGAGCAGTCTCGGGGGTCATCCCTCAAGCAGTGGGATCTGACACTGTCTCCAGAGAGGCGGCTTCAGAAGTGAATTGGATCGGAGGACTCCTTCCTTGGTTGCAGAATTCGTTGTTATGCTCCCTTTCCTATCCATCATAAAGGGTCATGGCCAACACTCCTGTACCCAAACACTGGTTTCCAAGAGAGGAACATAACAAATGTATTCGATCGTGGTTTTAGGCAACACAGGTGACTTCAGGTTGAAGACCCCAAAGACCCAGGGTGAATTCTCCATTTTTATGCTTAGGTTTAATGAAGCATGGGCAGTTGTACAGAAAAGCTATTGGACAAAAAGGGTTTGAACTGATGCTAATAGACTGAGGATTGTGTCCAGCCTGTCTGCGCAGGTCCCTCCTGGCATCTCTGTGCAGCAGTCTTTCCTCTTGAGTATAGGCCAGGACCTTACAAGGTCCTCTTACAATCTCCTCTCAGACAAGGTAAGCCAGAGAATCTGTAAGCCAGAGAATCTCTTGATGGTCAGCTCCAAGACAGAGAGGTGGAAGAAGATGAGAGCACTCTTCAGGTTTTATGGCTGGCTTTGGGGGAAAGGGGCTCTGACTTTTATGATTTGCCTCATGGAAGAGAGATTCAGGTTCCTCTGGCTTGCCTTGGGGAGGCTGAGGAGTGAGAGACAGGAGGGCAGGAGAAGGTCAGCAAGCAACTGGGCTGCTTCTGAGGCCCTCAGTTTGGGGTATTATTTTCAGAGCTCCAGCACTTGTTTGGGGTGTGTGTGTGTGTTTGTGTGTGTGTGTGTGTGTGTGTGTGTGTGTGTGTGTGTGAATTTCCCTACATATCTGATTCAGAAGTGACCTGTGTGGTGAGCATACAGTAGAAGAAACTGAGTCTGAGGGTTTTTTTTAATACAATTGGTCAGAAGTGGGATTTGCTAAATAGAAATGTAGTTTGGAGAGAGAAAGGATAAAACAATGTGGACCACCTCTGATTCCTTCCTGGTCATGTGGTCACCCATGGTATGAAGCAGCAGCTTCATGAAGGTGCAGTTACTAAAGGTAAAGGTTATCAGTGGAATTTTGTTTCACTTAATGCATAAGGAAATGCAAAACAATAAGAAAAAAAGCAAAATATTAAAATCCTTGGTTATTGCTACCTGTAAGAGCTGCACTGAAATCAAAGGAATGTTAGGTTGGACTTTAATGCTACACCAAGGTCAGATTTCAGGGACTCTGAGTTTTGGCCACTAGCCTCAGAAATATTCCCCAAGGGTAAAATTATGCAGAAACAACAGAAAGTACCTAAGACCTGTGGTCATCAGAAAGGTGGTCTGTGTAGGGGAGGGGCAAACCAAGAAACTGTTTACACCAGAGGTGTGAAGAAATTGTTCCAATTTTGTAGATCGGTTTCATCAGCTTCTTGAGGAACCTTTACTAACATGGATCGTGAGAATAGCTAGTTTAGGAGGAGTGCCTTTGGTTTGGAATGCTACAGAATGCAAGAGCACGTTTGGGTTGATAAAGGACTCGCAGATGGCTATTTGTATGCAATGCAGACACATAGAGGTTATTTCCAAGGGAACAGTCACCCTGGGGGACTGGATAAAAGCCACCATAGAGTGTCTATCCCAAGAATGGGACTGTCCAATTCCCCCTTCCAATGCCAAGTGAAACACCTATGATGGAGCAGTTGATGTGTTTTGTATGCAAGCCACATGGGACCAGCTTCACATGACCATGACATTCGCCCACCCAATATGTCCATTACTCAGGGCATGGTAAATGCTGTGAGAGGGCAGCCCCTTCTCCATGGATGCCCCATGCAATATTGCCCCTTGAAAAGTTGAGCCACAGTCAGAGATATCTTATCAAGTTTGCCATCTTAGCTTCTCCCATGAGTCTTACCCATGCTAATAAAAACATTAGGTTAGTGTTTCGGTCAGCTTTTTCATTGCTGTGACCAAAATACCCGACAAGAACAACTTAGGGCAGGAAAGGTTTATTTGGCTCATGATTTAAGAGATTCAGTCCATGGTCAGCAAACTCTAAGGCAGTAACATCATGGCAACAGAGTGAGATGGAGGAAAGCTGCTCAGCTCATGGAAGTCAAGGAGGGAGGGAGGGAAGGAGGGAGGGAGAGAGAGGGGCCCACCCCAAGGCCATGCCCCAAGTGACCTACCTCCTTCAGCTGTGCCCCACCTTCCTACAATGGCCACCCAGTAAATCCATTCAAATTACTAATCCATTAATGGACCTGCCTACAATTACCACCCAGTAAAGCCATTAAAATGACTAATCCATCAATAGATTTAACCACTAATGAGGTCATAGTCTTGATTCAAGTATTTCACCTCTGAAACATTTCTGCACTGCCACTATATGAGCTTTTCTGGGGGACATTCCATAATAATTAACAAGAAAATGGGGGAAATTAGAGGAGGAAGTCAAAAGACTCCTTGCAGGAAGGTAGAAATTAAGAAATAAGGTGCATAAAGAAAGCACTCATGGGGTGAAGTGAAGAGAAAAAAAGAATAGGGAGAACCATGCAACTGGTTCCAGCAAAGTAGAAATCTTTAGGAGATTATTAGAAAATGGGATGAATAAATGGACACTGATAGTTTTAACACAAAGGTTTTATTTACTTGTTTGTTTATTGTTGTTGCTGGGAATTGAACCCAGGGGCATTCTACCAAAGTATTTTATACTTTGGCTTAAATTTCAGTTATTTATTTTATTGCAAAATGTTCCAATTTTGGCCAATGGGAGCTCTTTTAGTTGACTCTTTTGTCCCTTTGATATAATTCCATTGTTATAAGGTTTGTTTGTTTGTTTGTTTGTTAGCACTTCTTTGCTCTCTGACTCTACAAGATGCTCCTGGGTCATCTTGTGTATTTTCTCTCCCAGTCCTAGAATCAGTCATATCTTGAAGGATCCTTAATTCCTTTTATTGGAGAAGATTTTAAATCAAGATCTGAGTGTTAGGTGTGCTTGTTGCTATGGGGTGTTATTTCTTCTAGTACTTCTCAGCTGACTGAGCAAGGAAATACATGGGTGTACACTAGGCTATAAATATACACATACTAATAAATATTTCAGTGTCTATCCATTACAATCTATATTAAACTAAATATGAGTTCATTCTGATGTTTCTAACTCCAATCCATTATCACATGGATCATGCTAGTCTCCTCTCCTGACATATATAAGTTCCCACCCAAGCAGTGCAAAATGTTGCTCTCATCATTTCCATTCATGTAGTTATTGTGCAAGTCCACCATACAAACACAGTGCTCATGTGTAGTTCCTTTTCCCTTTAGTCTCAGAAACACCACTAATTTCCAAATATACTTGGCCAGTACTTTTCCCCTCACCCACTTCAGTTAGGTCATTTTGTACATTTTTTTTGGGGGGGGTACAGTTCTGGGACTCAACCCAGAGCTTATGATGATAGGCAAATGCTCTACAACTGAACTACATACCCAGCCCTTATATACTTATAATACAGTTAAATTTCTTGTAAAAATCTACATTTTTCCTGGGATCACCTGACCTCCTACACGATTTTTAGAAAATTTTCCTAAATGAAGGTTTACTCCTTGTGTTGTAAAGTACTGTGGGTATCATATTGAAAAGCTTACCACCCTAAAAATCCCCTATGCTTCACCTATTCTACCCTCACCTCCATCTCTGAATATCTGGTAATCATTGAGCCTTTTATTGTCTTTGTAGATTTTCCTTTTCTAGAAAGTCATATAGTGATAATCATATAGAATATAGCCTTTTCAGACTGGGTTTTTCACTTAGCAATATACATTTAAAGTGCAGACATATTTTTGTGGCTTTATAGCCCATTTCTTTTCTAATACAATTTATTTTTTAAAGAAGTTCATGTTCATAGAAAAATTGAGCAGAAAGTACTACCTTTCCCCATGCACAGCCTCCCCTACTATTAATGTCCCACACCAGAGTGGTACAATTTTCTTAAAATCAATGGACCTACATTTACACATTATTATCACCCAAAATTCATCGTTTATATTAGCGTTCACTCTTGATGTTGTGAATTCTATGAGGTTAGACAAATATGTAATAACATGTGTCATACACAAATAATAGTTACACTGCCCTAAAAGTCCTCTATGCTTACCTATTCATTTTTGCCCCACCCCAACCCCTGGCAAAGACTGTCTCCAAAATTTTGCCTTTTTCCAGAATGTCAGATAGTTGGAATCCTATGGTATGCAGTCTTTTCAGGTTAGCTTCTTTCACTTAATATGCATTTAACTTTCCTTCATGTCTTTCCATGACTTGGTAGGTAAATTCTTTGTAGCACTGAAAAATAGCCCAGTATAATGGTTTGGATTTAGAATGTCTCCCTAGCTCTCTCAGAAACAAGGTAGCAATGTTAGAAGTGGGACTTGATTGTTAAGGAGGGATCCTTGGGTGTGAGACCTTGGGGATTATATGGTTTCTCCTTCCCCTGCTCTCTCTCTGTCTCCTTCTGGCATCCATAATGTGAGGAGCCAAGTCTAGTGCTCTTCTACTCTTTGCTTCCTGCCACTATGCCCTGAACTCCACAGACCCAGCCTGACATGGACTGAACCTCTAAATACCCCCAAAACTTGTAGCAAATAAATATGACTTCCTCTAAGTTGTGTGGCCAGTCATATTAGATTATGACAGTAAGAATGTTGATTGAGACAGAAATTGGTACCAGGAGTGGAGTCGATACTATATTTAAATCTAACCATGTGTTTTGTGAGTCTTTAGAACTGGTTTGTGAGAGGAAATTGGGCCAGAATGTGGATAGAAAGGCAGATGGTAGAGACTGTTCTAGGAGATTTCAGAGGGCAAAGAGGACTCTATAGGAAAATGGAGTAGAGACCACATGTGTTATATTCTGGCAAAGAACTTATCGGCATTTTGCCTGTGTCCTGAAACTTTGTGAGAAGCCAGATTTAAAGATGATGGACTGATTAAGCTGGCACAGGAAATCTCAAACAACAAAGTATCTAAATTGCATTATGGATATTGATATCTGCATTTAGCAAATTATACATTGGATTTGGGGAGCAGAAAGTAAAGCAGAGAGACTTTATAGATTTGCAGTTTGGCCAGAAATGCATGTGTAAAATTGGGGCCCAGAAAGATGATATTGTGGAAGAAAGTAAGATGGATGAAAGGAAGGAGGAAGTGGTGGCCATGATGGAGGTGGGGCCAGTGGCGGCTTGGATGGAGGCAGGCCCAGTGGCTGTGATTGAAATGGGCCCAGTGGCAGTGATTAAAGTGGGTGTGACTACTTTTCCTGCTGGTGGTCAATCTTGGTGCTCATGTAATGCTGACTTTCCTAGAAAAAAGGGATCATGGAAGATTTACCCCCAGTTTCAAAGGAAAACCTGGAAAGCCAGGCAATGTGTGGGAGGGTTGGAATCCCTGCAGTTAGGCTCAAATGGGGCAATATATGAAGCTGTGAGGGTGAAGCCAAGGTTGCAAGAAAAAACCCCAGAGATTTAGAAATGTCAGAAAAAAAGGAATGACCATGAGTAGAGGTTCCAAGCTGCAAGCTCTGAAACAGGCAAGAAGAGTGGCACATGCTTGTAATTTCAGTACTTGGGAGACTGAGACAGGAGGATTGCAGATTCAAGGACACCTTCATCAAATAGTGAGACTCTCATCAACCTAGTGAGACCCTGTTTCAAAATAAAAATAAAATAGGGCTGGGGGTGTAACTTGGAGGTAGAATGCCCCTGGGTTCAATCCCCAGTGCCCCCCCACACACACACAAAAGTGAGTTCACTGCAATTTGCAATCAACCAGCTTCCAAGACCCCTTGGAGATTGCATCTCACTACCATGTGCTCCAAATGCCAGAAGTGGAGATGCAAGATCAAATGCTTGCCTTGCTGGATTTCGATACTGTTTTGGTCCTATTCCTTCTTTCTATCACCCCATTTCTCCCTTTTGGAATGCAAATGTTTACTCTGTGCCATTGTACATTGGATATATATGACTTGCTTTTTGTTTACAAGGGCTCATAGCCAAGAGTTTACCTTGAGTCTTAGAGGCGACTTTGGACTTTTGATTGATGCTAAAGCTGTTAAGACTATGGAACTTTTGGAGATGGACTAAATGCATTTTGCATTGTGGGGTGGCTGTGAGTTCTAGGGGACCAGGGGTGGAGTGTAATGGTTTGGATTTAGAATGTCCACCTAGCCCTCACGGAAATAAGGTGGCAATGTTAGAATCAGGGCTTGATTGCTAAGGAGGGGTCCCTGGGAGTGTGACCTTGGAGATTATATGGTTCTGTGCCGGTAATGAAAAATTGCTCTGGTACTGATTTCCAATAAAATGTAAAAGGCAGTCAGAGTCTGGGTGCTGCACAGCCACTCAGACAGGGAGAGACAGCAGCTTTGCCTGTTACATTTCAGAGCTCCCCCTCCTCTCTCTCTGCCCTTTGTCCTAATGATTAACCCATAGTAAGAATGTAGAGGCAATTAAAGCCTTTTGCCCTAAAAATATATAGAAGCAACTAAAAGCCCTAAGATCACAGTGACTCTGCCTGGAGCATTTTAAAGTCATGCCTTGCTCTTAGAAATTACACACAGCTGCACTGGCTGCAACTAGTGCCTCTGTTTACCTTCCTCTTCTGTGACCCAGCCTTGGTATGAGAAATGTAAACTCCATGGGTTACTTCAAAGCACCCATAGTTGATGGGCAACCAATACAACAGAGATAGAAACAAGGTAGATTATTGACCCCTGCACTTAATAAATACACTATCCAGAGACAAGAAGGCACCACCTGCCTAAGAAATAAGTTACTAGCCCATTGTCTTGGTAATGATGATAAGAACATACCAATAAGAAAACTGTATTTAAGGGCTGGGTTCAGAGGGGGAAGGCAAAGTTCCATTTTCAAAAATGTTTTCCAGGCACGCTGCTTTTTCTTCTTTTCCCCTTCTATTTCCTACTGACTTTATAATAAAAATTTGTTTAAGCTGCAACCGAGCTACCTATTAGTTTTAATTCCCCAATTCAACATATCTACTTTGAATGGAGGGAAAGAGCCCACATCACTGCTTCCACTGTAACATTCTCTCCTCCCCCTGCTCTCTCTCTCTGCTTCTAGCATCCATGTTGTGAAGAGCCAAACCTAGTGTTCTCTCCCTCTCTGCTTCCTGCCGCCATGCCCTGAGCTCCACAGACCTGGCCTGACATGGACTGAACCTCTAAATCTCTAAAAACTTTTAGCAAATAAACTTTCCTTCCTCTAAGTTGTGTGGTCAGTCATTTTGGACTATGGCAGTGAGAATGTGGACTGAGACACACGGTATCTAGATGTATCAAGTCTATTTATCCACTCACCTACTGAAAGGCATCCTGGCTACTTCCAAGTTTGGGCAGTTATGAATAAAGCTCTATAAACATCTGTCTGTAGGCTTTTGTGTAAGTATAATTTTTTATTCCTTTTGGTAAATACTGTTATATCCCAAGTTAGTGAGAAATCACAGAGATCAAGGGAGACCAGGAATTAGATCAAATTGAAGCTGTTTATTTCTTTTAAGCTGGCAGCCAGTGGTCCAGAGTGGGTCTCAAAGCAGACTCCAACCACTGGGCACTGGAGTCAAAGTGAGCAGGGTTTTTAAAGGCATACAGCATTTGCAACTTAAATACTGATTTAAAAATAGCACATACAGCTTATGTCATGGTTACATACATCATGAATCTATAACCAATCAGCTATTTCCAACTAAACTCTAAGTAGGAGGGGGTTTACTCATCAACAGAAGCTATAGTAACAGAAGCCAAACATTACGCAGTTAATATTATCTCTGGGTGAAAGTATGTCCTGATGCCGGGCATGGTGGCGCATGCTTGTAATCCCAGTACTTTGGGAGGTGGATACCGGAGGTTCCGGGTTCGCGGCCAGCCTCAGCTCTCTCTCTCTCTCTCTCTGTCTTTCCCTGTCTCTCTCTCTCTTTCTACCTAGTGAGGCCCTCTGCAACTTTGTGAGACCCAGTTTCAAAATAAAGTATAAAAAAATAAGGCCGGGGGTGTGACGCAGAGGTAGAACGCCCCTGGGTTCAATCCCCGGTACTGCAAAAAAAAAAAAAAAGTATGTCCTGTATCTTTTTGTTAGTAACAGAAGCTAAACATTATGCAGTTAATATTATCTCTGGGTGAAAAGTAAAACTTTTCATTTTGACAGAACAAACTGTTGCTTAGATTACAAATTTTTCTTTTCCTTGGGTGGAGTTCTTTTCAGCTACTTTCAGCAGAGAAGGGTTTTTTTTTTTTTTTTGTAAAATGGAGTTACTTCTGCTTTTACACTCTGTTTCTACAATACCAAGGAGCACAATTGCTGGATCAAACAATAAGAGTATGCTTTCATCAGTTATATAGTTTTCTTCATTTATATATTGCACATGCTTTTGTCAGATTTAAAACTAAGTATTTCATTTTTGGTGCTAATTTAAAGGGTATCATGTCTTTTTTTAAAATTGGGATTACTCTTGTTTATTGCTGGTATATAGGAAATTGATTGACTTTTGTAAGTTAACCTTTTATCTTGAAAACTTGCTATAGTAGGACAGGCATGATGGCACATGCCTATAATCCCAGTAAGTGAGAGGCTGAGACAGGAAGATCCCAGGTTCAAAGCCAATTTAGCAAGTCCCTGTTTCAAAGCAAAAACATTTTAAAAAGGGGTGTGTCTAGGAGTCTGGGGGTATAGTTTGGATGTAGAATGCCCCTGGGTTCAATCCCCAGTACCAAAAAACAAAAACAAAACAAAACAAAAACTTGCTATAGTAGCTTATTAACTTCAGGACATTTTTTGTGTGTATTATTTTTTACTTTTCTACATAGAAAATCATGTTATCTGTGAATAAAGACAGTTTTATTTCTTCCTTTTCCTCTGTATATCTTTCATTTCTTTTCCTACTCTCATTTATTGCATCATCTAGGACTTCCAGTACAATGTGAAAAAACAGTGGTAAGAGGAGACATACTTACCTTGCTCCTGATCCTGGTGAGAAAGCTTCTAGTTTCTCATCACTAAGTATGATGTTAACTGTATGTTTTCTTCTAGATATTCTTTATCAAGCTGAAGAAGCACTCCTTAATTCCTACTTTGCTGAGAGGTGGTTTTGCCCAGGTTGGCCTCAAACCTGTGATCCTCCTGTCTCAGCCTCCCAAGTACTGGGATTACGGGTGTGCACCACCACAGTCAGCTTCCTTTATTATCATTTTTTTTTCGGTACTGAGGGTTGAACCCACGGGCATTCTACCTCTGAGCTACATCTCCAGCCCTATTTTTTATTCTTCATTTTGAAACAGAGTCTCACTAAGTTGCGGAGGGCCTCACTAAGTAGCTGAGGCTGGCTGCGAACACAGATCCTCCTGTCTTAGCCTCCCAAGGACTGGGATTACAAGCATGCGCCACCATGCCTGGCTCTTTATTATCATATCCACAGGGTCAGTAATGTTGTCATCTTCTCTTTCATTTCTGATATTAGTACAGATGGTCCTTACAACGGTTTGGTTTATGATTTTTTTATTACTTTATGGTGATAAAAAAGCAAGATGCAGTCAGTACAGGCTATATTTTAAATCTTGGATTTTGATCTTTTTATGGGCATCAGGCAGTACAATGCTCTCCTACAATGCTGATCAGGGCAGTGAACTGTGCTCCCCATCAGTATGCCATCACCAGGGTAAGGAACTGGTTCTCTATTGTATACCGTTGCTCAACTATGTTGCTCTCTTGGGTAGCTGTATTAAATGCATTTTTACTTTTGATACTTTTAACTCAAAATGGGTTTTTCAGGACACAACACCAAGTGGGGACCATCTGTATTTTGCATTGTCTTCTTTTTTCTTAGTCTAGCTATAGGCATTTTTAAAAATCTTTTCAAAGAACCAGCACTTAGTTTTGATGACTTTTGTGCATGTGAGTGTGGTGCTAGAAATCAAACCCAGAATCTGGTGCATTCTAGGCAAGCGCTCTACCACTGAGCTATACCCCCAGCCTGATTTTGCTGCTTTTTATTTATTGATTTCTTGTTTTCAATTCCTTTGGCTTCTGCTCTGATTTTCTTTTCTTCTGCTTACTTTGGATTTAATTTGCTCTTCTTTTTTCTAGTTTCCTAGAAACATGGATTCTTGCTTTCAATGTTGAATCTCGCAGAGAACAGTAGGAGAATTTTCCTTCTTTGAACCATGGAGCACATATTTCATTCTTTTCTTATGTTTTTTGCGATACTGAAGATGGAACCCACGGGCATTCTATCTCTGAGCTACATCCCCAGCCCTATTTTTTATTCTTTATTTTGAAACAGGGTCTCACTAAGTTGCGGAGGGCCTCACTAAGTAGCTGAGGCTGGCCGTGAACCTGGGATCCTCCTGTCTCAGCCTCCCAAGTACTGAGATTACAAGCATGTGCCACCATGCCCGGCTGATTTTATTTCTTATTTGGAAACAGGGTCTCACTAAGTTGCAGAGGGCCTCACTAAGGAGCTGAGGATGGCTGCGAACACAGATCCTCTGATCTCAGCCTCCCAAGTTCTGGGATTACAAGCGTGTGCCACCACGCCTGGCCATATTTCATTCTTGTAAGGGTGTTCTCTCATTCACCAGATGTTTACCAAGCACACACCATGTGACTATAGTTCTTGGCTCTCCTGGAACGTACATTCCTATGAACAGAATACTGAACATCTTCCCATTTAAAACAAGAGAAAATTAATCTAGTTAAGAAATTATGGGTAGCAAATGGACATATAAACTGGCAGTTCTGAATGCATTACCTTTTTTTCTGGTCCTTTTTCTCAGAGTAGAGCCTTCTGAAGGATTCCCAGGTTTATGAGTGAGAGGGATCCTTTGTTTGGGCCAAAGCTTGGTAGACATTTCCCATCCCTGTCTCTCCTTCAGCTCTGAGCTTCACCACCCTGGCCACTGACCCCTGAAGAAAAAACCCTCATAGTTTGTGGCAGCATCAAAGCAGAAATTAAATTTTCACATCAAAGAGCTCTACTTCTCTTCTTTTTTGTTTTGTTTTGATGTCTAGGTTTTCAGTTTCCAAAATAAGTTTCCAAAGCATCACTCTCTACACTAAAGGCTCTTGAAATAGTACAACAACCATGCTTTCTTTGTTGATGTAAGTACTTTCTTTTGCTATCTAGTAAGGCAAATTTTAAAAATTCACTTACTACACACCTGTTCTGGCTCCTTTTAATCTCCAGAAAAAGAACAGGATGGAACTTGCTAGGCAGAGAATCCAAATATAAAAATTGCTTATGGAGATGAACTAGTTCCTAGTTGAAGTCATCATGAAGCAGCAAAAAGCAGTAGAGGTAGAATCAGGGTGAGAGAAGGGAAACACTTGCCTTTATGCAAACTTTAGGGGAGGCCAAAACATGGATAGGCAAAATGAATATTATTTCAGCACAATTTTTAAAAAATAAAAATCAAGGCAAAAAACTTTGTGACAAACAAAATACTAAAAGCTAAGGATGTTACACAGCTGTGCCACGCCACCACATCTGAAGCAAAAGAAAAAAACATGTGCCCCTCTGTAAACGTTTTTGTGTACTTTTAAGGTTATGTTTTAAGAACATTAATGTATTTGAAAGAGATATTGAAACATTGAAAAGCAGATACATTAAAACTTACTTTGGTTTAAATATTTTATTTATACCAAGACCAGAATTTAAGACTTCATTTTCCTGATTTTAATGAAAGCAAATTCATCAATATCTTTTTAAAATACTTTGGACAAAACTGTTTAAAATACACATAAAAGTGTGTGTATAGGAGCCCACATTTCTCTTTTGCCTTAGGCTCCAATGTGACTCCACACACAGTCAGAAACAGATGTCATTAGTACATCCTGCTTCACATGGTATGGGATGTGGCTTGGAATCTAGCACAGAACTTTGGCTGGATGATCCATTCAATCAAGTAAACAAAACATCTACAGGGGCTTTCCTTTTACACTTTTACTTATTCCAGGAATTGCCTCTGTGCTTACTATAGCTTGGTGTTAGACAGCTGAACTTATAAGGACAAAGTATATAAAAAAAAAAGATTCACAAGGCTTAGAATGGATTCCTTCCTACCAAATTAATTTAAAATATATTTTTGGAATAATTTCAAATCTATTGTGAACGGAATTATCAGGAATATGGGGCAGAAGTGATGATGATAATCTGCTTTGAGGAAGTGTATCACAATTACAGAGCTATAGCCGGGCGTGGTGGTGCACGCTTGTAATCCCAGTACTTGGGAGGCTGAGACAGGAGGATCACAGGTTCACGGCCAGCCTCAGCTACTTAGTGAGGCCCTCTGCAACTTGGTGAGACCCTGTTTCAAAGTAAAGAATAAAAAATAGGGCTGGGGGCATAGCTCAGAGGTAGAATGGGTTCAATCCCCAGTACCACACACACACACACTAATAATAATAATCATAATAATAATAATAATAACAGAGCTATGTCGTATTTAAAATTGGAAGAAGCTTCTGATATTCTCCTCCCTGGCATGTTTTTTCAATTATTTCTATCCCCTGTTTAAGAAATTTGCAGTGCTTCTAAAAATGAAACTAAAAGTACAACAAAATCAATTTTGTTAGCAGGAAAAGATAATTTTGGTTACTTTCAGTTTGGAAAAAAAGGAAAAATTAAGCTGGGAGTGGTGGCGCACGCTTGTAATCCCAGTCCTTGGGAGGCTAAGACAGGAGGATCTGGGTTCGCAGCCAGCCTCAGCTACTTAGTGAGGCCCTCTGCAACTTAGTGAGACCCTGTTTCAAAATGAAGAATAAAAAATAGGGCTGGGGGTGTAGCTCAGAGGTAGAATGCCCCTGGGTTCAATCCCCAGTACCACTAAAAAAAAAAGGAACAATTAAATAACATGTGCCCTGATTCTATATCCTGGGGATGCAAAAAGATCTATTTTGAAAACCCTCTTGGCAAAATTTAAATTGCATTATGGTTCAGAATTGCATTATAAAGAGTGTCTGTTTAGAAATAAGGGTTTGAGAAAGATACGATTTATAGTTTCCTTGAGAAAAAATATAAAAGATCCAATGCTTCATTTGTTGCTGAAGCTTTTTGTAAATTATTCAAATTGAGTGCAGTGGGAAGGTTAATTTGTTAAAGTGCTAGCTGCTGAAGACATACCGCGTGAAAGGTGGTCTGCTAAGTAATAGAGAGGGAAAACTGGAGAAGATACTGAGTGCTTTAAAAAGTGTCCACGTGGAGTTAACAGGCAGCATGCCAGGAGCTGTTTGATAGCCTTCTGCAGTGCACAGAGAACACTGGGCTCCACCTGGAGGTGTCTTGGATGACTTAACCCTGGAGGGCGGAGGAGAGAGGTGAAGGAGAGGAGCCGCGCCTCAGGCAGGGGAGGGTCCTGATGCAAAAGCTCAGAGCTGGGGGAAACACTGAAGCACACGTTAGACTCTGAAAAGAGGTGTGGTAGAGGGAGGAAACAACATCAACGGGAGGGAGAGAGAGGAAACAGCATTAACGGAAACAGTGAACGGGTAAACAGCCTCTCTGTAGGCTGATCAACGCCTCCTCTTCGCAGGAGTAAATGAGCAACAGAAGTGGAAAGAGTAACTTCGATTCTTTCCAAATGCCAAGGAGCCGGCAGACCATGGACAGGCAAGTGAGGGAGGTCTTAGCTCTCTAGGGAAGAGGGTGGGAACCTTTCAAGAAGGATGCGCATTTACCTTCATTTAAAGGGGGAGGAGGAGAGGCCAGCAAACCCTGGGGAACTTGTACAGTTGGGTTTACAGAATATTCTAATGAAGAGGGGGTTTGCGTGTAGGTTCCTTAAAAACCTAATGTTATTCATCATTCTCTCTTCGCAGCATGAAACAGACTACCGAGGTCCGGCTGTGTTTGTCACCTGTTGAAGTCGCCAACCTCAAGGAAGGAATCAATTTTTTTCGGAATAAGAGCACGGGCAAAGACTACATCTTATACAAGAATAAGAGCCACTTGAAGGCATGCAAGAATCTGTGCAAGCACCAAGGAGGGCTCTTCATAAAAGATATCGAGGATTTAGATGGCAGGTACCAAGGGCCCTTTGCTTTCTTCCTGGCGACCCTGCTCAAAATTAGATTTGGCAGGAAATGCCCTCATCTATAAAATTTTTTTAAAAAATTTTGTGTGTGGTACTGGGGATTGAACCCGAGGGCATTTTACCTCTGAGCTATACCCCTAGCCGTATTTATTTTTATTTTTATTTTTTTGAAACAGGATCTCACTAGGTTGATGAGAGTCTCACTACTTGCTGAGGCTGTCCTCGAACCTGGGATCCTCCTATCTCAGCCTCCCAAGTACTGGGATTACAAGCGTGTGCCACCACCATGCCCAGCTCTCATCTAGAAAATTTAAATGAACCAATCAGGCCAATTGCTTCCCCTAGTCAGTTAAGCTTTACTCTTGTCCACTTAGGACATCTCTCTGATTTCAAAACTATGTTTCACGTTAATTTTCCATCCTATTTCTAAGAACTCTAAAAATGCTTCCTCATTTGATAAAGAGATAAAGAATAAAACATGAGTTTTTATGTGTGTGTGTTTTTATGTGTGTGTGTGCAGAGCACACATTGACCTGACTGCTATATTCAAAGACTCAAGCCTCCTAGCAGGTTCCAGACTCCCTCGCCCTAGAAGTGTGAATATGGTGGTGGTGGGCTGGGCGCAGGATGTGGGCAGGGAGGGTCCTTCTCCAAACCCTGCTTAAGAGCAGAGATAATTTTCCTGGTAACCTGGTTGTGACTGCAAAACAAAAATAGCAGAGCCCCACCTGTCCTTGCCCTGAACAGTGATTCTTCTGGTCATTTCTTAGAAGAACTGATGCTTTTGCCAGACCCCACCCCCAGCATACAGAGCACCTCTCCCCAGTGCAGCAGCAGTACCCGACAGGATTGCTTGTTTTCAATGACTGCCAAAGAGATCGTGGCACTCCTGATACAGCCAGAACATGTTCTTGGATGTGTGCTCTGTCTGCCTGATGCTTGACACCAGTAATGATGTGAGCAGTTAACCCCACCTTTCAAAGTTCTCTACAGCCTAACATGGTCTATGTTCCTTTTAGTCACTTGGTGTGGGTGTTGTCAGTCTTATTTCTCAAGCCTTCCAGCGTGTTGTCAGTCTTATTTCTCAGGTCATTTGTGGGCCGTTTGGTGCTAGTGCCCTCATAGGTGGCTGGGTAGCTGCACAAGAACTTCCTGTCATCACTGAGCCGAAGACAGTCCCCCAAGGCCAAATATGGTCACACCTGCACTGATTTGCTTCTCTGCACACAGCTTCGAATGCCGACCACTGCACCTGCAGATGGCTCGCTGGCCTCCTGGGAGCTGCCAGATTGGCCAGGGAAAACACAGGGCACCCCGTGAGATTTGCATTTCAGATAAACGATGCATTTTTAGTATAAATATGTGCAAAGTAGTTCACAGGACAGACTTAGATGGCAGGTCTAGTTCAGGAGAACCTGCGGGTAATTGCTGGCTTGCTCGCCTGCCCTCTTCTCCATGGATTCAGGCCATGGAAGCTTCTGACCCAGTTCTGGTGAACTCATGTGGCCCTCAGGGGTCTTGAGGTCTCTTCTCTTCTGTTATTGGAGTTTTGAAACTCTGGCTTTCCTCTCTTCTCTCCTTAGTGAGCTATTTCACGCAGCGCCAATTAGCTAACTATTTAAGGGGGCGTTAAAGCTTCTAGTTGAGAGTATGATTTCTCCTCCCTGACTGCTTGGGAGAGCCTGGCTCTGCCACCCATCTACTCAGTGATAAACTTCAGCGGGTATCATGGCCTTCTGGGCTTTGGTCTGCTTATTTATAAATCAAGATGAAAGTATTACCTACTTTGTTGAGTTTCTGAGAGGATTAAATGATGTGAAATATATTTAAAAAATACTTAAAAGGACATGGTCAGTAGGGCATGATGGTGCATGCCTGTAATCCCAGTATTCAGGAGGCTGAGGCAGGACTGCAGGTTCAAGGCAACTTAACAATTTAGCAAGACCCTCAGCAACTTAGCAAGACCCTATTTGAAAATAAAAAATAAAATAGGGCTGGGAGTGTAGCTCAGAGGAAAATGCCCCTGTTCAATCCCCAGTACCAGAAAACAAAAATAAAACCAAACAAACAAACAAACAAAAATATGATCTGGTGGCATACAATGAGTGCTCAATAAATGTAAATCTTTGTTCTATTATTACTTTGCCAGGAACTTCTTATGTAGCTTATGTTCTTACTTACAAGAACTCAGATTGCTTTTGTATTCAGCATGCTCATCTGAATACAGGGATTGCTTTACCACAATCTAGCCCCTGTCTCCATCCAAAGCCTTGGGATAAGCAATCCTCCGTTCACTCCATTTTGCTGATGGGATAAACCTATTCCCTTAGCTCTCCCATGCAGGAGGAGCCAGGGTTTCTCAGCTTTAGTCCCAGGTGCAATTCCCTGAGCATATATGTATTGAAACTGCATCCCTCAGGGAGCTCACACTGCAGTCTCCCACCTACATCTCCAGATTTGGCTACTTCTGCTGAAATTTTCTATGCAGATATGAATATCTGAAGAAACTGTCTTTTCCAGGATACAGTCAAGAATAGTAACCTCCTTGTTCAGTCCTACTTGTCTTTCAGTCACTTTCTTCTTGGCAATTATTCAAGATCAACAAAGCTCATGAGCTGCGGTCCTCGTTTTTTAAGTCTAACAAGTGTTCACAATCCATCCTGTGTGTGAAGCTGCTGTCCCTGGCTGTGTGCCTGCCACCCAAGAGCACCTGGTTCTGCCAGGTCCCCGGTCAGGGCCCCCCATGCCAAACGGCTGAAGCCAGAATATTCTGTCTTAATTTTGGAAAGGTGGTTGGCTCCATTAATGAGAAAAGAGGTGTCATAACTAGTCCTTCATAAACTGAAGTGTGGAATATGCTTTTGGCCTTATAATTGAACAGGAAAATTTTTAATTCTGGCTATAACCAGGTGTGGTGGCACATACCTGGAATCCCAGTAATTGGGAGGCTAAGACAGGAAGATTGCAGGTTCGAGGACAGCCTCAACAACTCAGTGAGGCCCTGTTTCACAATAAAAAACAAAAAGGGCTGGGGATGTAGCTCAGAGGTAGCATGGCCCTGGGTTCAATCCCCAGTAACAGTAACAACACCAACAACACAAAAAAAATGTAGGTCTTCTTCCATAGACTGTGGGTGGATTTGAACAGTTTTCTGTTCCTGGGATTTGTTTTGTTAGTGTTAGAGCAGGTGCTTCAGATAGACAGCTCTGGTCTCAGGGCTCTGAACACATTGCCACGTGGAATTAGACATTGGTTAGTAATCAATGTTAGCTCAGTGACCCTTAAAATAAAAAAAAAAACCTGGATATAATGAAGCTTGGAAAAGCTTCATATATTTGCTTATATGTTAAATAGATGTTTTTAATTAAAAATTTTTTGATGTTTCTGGTTTGAGGCATAGTTCTTGGTTTAAAAAAATCTTTAACTTAGGGGACAAATGTAGCCAAAATACAACCAAAATTAAAAGAAGAAATTTGTTTATACCCTACCTCCAACCATACCCCCACCCCCACCAAACCTCTGATAAGCTTTTTATCTCGGGGGAAAAATAAGGGACCAAGCATTTTGTTTGGTTACAATTTGATCCTCATTTTTAATTAGCAAATAAGAATATAGAACACAGTTAAATTGAACAGATGAACAACAAATTTTCGTTATGTCTTGAATATTGTGTGAGCAATTGAATACTGGGGTTGATTGGTCCTAGTTGCACTCTACTTTGTCAACAGGCTAACTCTACTCTCCTGCATAGAGGGAGTTACTTTATTCTCTTGTCTCTGTTGATCTCTTGACACCTGTCATTTTGCGGCATGGAGTTTACCTTCATTTCTTAAATCACCTATTGATGATTAGTCTACATGTCCTTGGATATTTGAGTACTAGCTATTGATAGTTTTCCTTTTGTGTATTTTGTGTTCCACCGACAAATTTAATTTCATTGTCAAATACTGCATTTAAGCCCAATTGAGATTTAATTTTATTTTCACTATTTCATAAACCTGAGTATAACTTTTCATCCAGGTCTGTTAAATGCACAAAGCACAACTGGAAGTTGGATGTGAGTACCATGAAGTACATCAACCCCCCAGGGAGCTTCTGTCAAGATGAGCTGGGTAAATATCACCAATACCAATCAATACATTCTGCTAATGTCATTATTGGGGTTCTTCTTGTTGTCTTCTTTCTAACATCACTTGAAGCTTTTGGTACATGCTGATTTTAAACTGCTAGAGCTCTTTTTACATAACTGACACTGAAAATCCTAAACAGGATTTCTCCAAAATATTTCTTCATTCATCAGTTTGGCAAGCATTTGTTGCCAAAATCTGGTTATAACACCTGGTACAGCCAGAATTTTTAAATTTTTCTGTTTAGTTAGTACCATATATAAATATTGTGCTGGACATTAAGAGATATAAAGATGGATAAGATAGAGTCAATACATGAAGTGGTGGCTGAGATGAGTCTGTAAGCAACTAAGAACAAGGATAGGTTTCTTAAGAGAGATACAGTGTACCATATGATGGTGGATCTGAAATTTTATCCATGGAGAGCCACAAGATAAACTACATCCATATACATGATCCTTGCAGCAATTTAATGAAAATTCACAATTTTGGTTGAAGTGAAGTGCTTGAAATTAGCTAGCTCTTCCTGGCATAGATAAGAAGCTAGATTCTAGGGGGAGAATCATTTCCTCTTGTTTCTGGCTTGTAGAGGCTCCCTTTCCCAATTTTCAAATCCAGCAACATTGCTTTGGCTTCCTGGACTATACTTCTAGACTATGGACTTAGATCATGCTACCTTTATATTTTCTTCAGGCTCAAATTATTGTGAACATAATATACAACATGAAATATCAGGGTACCTTGCACAGGCCTTCTCAGAACAGAGGTGTCACTTGCTGAAGAGCATGTTCTTCACCTTGATCCCAACAGATAGAATGCTGTTCTGGAGAGAGTTGTTAATTCATTCAACTATAAGTTCATCTTCCCTGTACCTCTCAAAAGAGACACTTGGAACTTTTCCCTGTAGTACATCACCCAGGAAGCATACAGACTATCTTGTTACTATGAACTGATTATTGTGCAGTACAAATACTGTTACATTTATTGGACATAAAACTGACAAGCATAGGTTTCAATATGAACACTATTAGTTTGCACAAGGACAAGGTTTCGATATGAACACTATTAGTTTGTGAAAGAACAATAAACTGTCGACTTTATGACTATATAACCCAGAAGCCTATATAAACCAGCAGCCTATAGCTGCTTAGGGTCTTTTACGAAAAGCCTTAAATCTATTGGACAAGACCTGTAGAGACATTATAGCAAAGTGATCAAGAGTGACAGTAATGGACTTGCCAGCCTGGATCCAACTCCTGACTCCATGGCTGGGCAAGTTATCCAATCTCTTGTGCTCAGTTTCCTGAAATGAAAGTTGAGGTAATATATTAGTATCTTATTGGGTTGCTATAAGAATTTTTAAAGTTAACATTAGTTAAATTCTTGGTACCTGATATACAGCGCATAATGATTTGTTTGGACATGTATATCACAAGTCATCTCATATATCCTCTGAGACTGGAACAGCAGGAGCAGGAAGGAGGAAGTTCCCTCTAAGCACAAAGTTGAGTCAACAGGAATAGATTAAGGCTGGAAGCTGGTACAGAGGGCTGGTACTAATTGCCATGGATGGTAAAGGGCAAGACCAGAGGAGGCAGGAGGGTTACCAGGAGCTCAGGAAGTAACAAACTCTGGTGAGGTTCAACCTTTGCTCAACTGAGGAGATAAAACACTACAAGGATGGGAACATTTATGAACGAGCTCACTTTTCAGTCTAATGTTGCCAACAGAGCAATGATTTCACATCAAGTCCAAAGGAGAAGGAGGGCTTGGTCCACTTAAGATAGGTTATCAGCTATGATGATTTGGTTTTATTATTATTATTAAAAACAACATGTGGCCATAATTAGAAAGTTGGAAATCAGAAAAGCAGACACAAGAACAATGCTACTTGCTCTTCCATGAAAGCTTGTTCCAATCAATATTCCTACAGCCATGATCTAAACACCTGACCATGTAGCTTAGAGGAAGGAAGATTTAGTTTCTCATGGCTTCAGATTCATTCCATGTGAGGCTGGGGAGCGTGGATCCCAGGGCATAGTGGTGGGAGGCGGAGAAAGGGAGAGCTCATGGGCTATGGACCTCACATCATGGAGGCTGGAAGCAAGAGAGCAAGCAGAGGGAAGAGAACTATGTATATAATCTCCAAGGCTGCACCCCCAGGGCTCTACGTCCTCCAGCCACACCCTACTGGTCTACCCAGTACCACCCAGGTAAATCCATTACAATGGATTTATCCACTGCTGGGATTACAACCCTCATGACTCTACTATATCAACCGTGAATATTAATAAATGAGCTCATTAAGGAACATTTTATATCTATCTATAACAAAGCTATTTTGATATATTTCATTCTAGTCTTTGATGCCAGCCTCCCTCCTCCTCTTCTTCCTCCTCCTTTTGCTCATCTCCTTTCTCCTCCTTCTTGTCTTCCTCTTTCTCTTCTTCCTTTGCTGTTGTTGCCTCTGCTGCTGCTACTTCTCAAGAAATAATTTTATGTACCATAAAATTCACCTTTTTTAAAGGGATGATTTATAGTCAAATATTGTGCAATCACCACCACTTTCTAATTCCAAAACATTTCCATCACTCAGGAAAGAAACCCTGTAACTATTAGCAATCTCTCTTCATTCCTCTTTACTCTCAGCCCCTGGTAACCACCAATCTACTCTCATGAATTTTCCTTTTCTGAATATTTCACATATTTGGCATAATAAAATATGCAGCATTTTGTGTCTGGCTTCTTTCACTTTGTATAACGTTTTCAGGTTTTGTTCATGCTGTAGCACATATCACTCTTTATTTTATTCTTTTTAGTGGCCAAACAATATACTTTGTATGGATATATCACATTTGGGCTATGATGAATAATGGTCCGTAAATATTCACATGCTAATTTTTGTGAGGACATTTATTTTCAGTTCTCTTGGTTATACACCAAGAAGCAGAACTGCAGGGTCCTAGGGTAGCTCTGTGTTCAACTTTGAGGAACTGTCAAGATGTCTGCACAGCACTGTATGGTTTACACTCTCACTATCCCACCACATCCTACCAAGGCTCCCTATTATCCATCTTTCTTGCTGATGTTCTTTAAAGCACAAATGTTTGAAATTTTATTAAGTCCAATTTCCTTCTTTTTTCTTTGGATCTGTGCCAAGAAACTATGTGGTATAAAAATCTAAGTCTAGTATTCTAATATGCTTATTAGACTAATATACACATATACTTGGATTAGTAGTGTAAGAAATATAAGAAACCATCGCTTAATCCAAAGTCATGGAGATTTGCTCCTATGTTTTAAGTGTTCTATAGTTTCACCTCTTGTATTCAGATTCTTGGTCCATTTTGGGTTAATTTCTGTGTATCATATGAGGTGAGGGTCCAACTTCATTCTTTTGCATGTGGATATATGGATGCATCATTTTCTGAAAGATTACTCTTCCCCCATTGAATTGTTCTGACATCTTTGTTGAAAATCAATGAACTGCAAATGTAGGGGTTTGTTTTTGAGCTCTTAATTCTATTTCATTGATTCATATGTCATCCATGTCATCCTATGACATTCTACACTGTTTTTATTACTATAGTTTTGTAGTGAGTTTTTCAAATAAGAAAGTGTGAGTGCTCCAATTTTGTTTTCTTTTTCAAGATTGACTCCTCTGGGTGGAGCCATATGAATTTTAGGGTCAGCTTATCAATTTTTTTAAAAGGCAGCTTGAATTTTGATACAAATTGTGTTCATTAATTAATTTAGTATATATTTCCATATCAATAATACTAAGTCTCTTGATCCATGAATATGGTATGCCTTGATTTATTAAATCTTCTTAAATTTCTTTCGACAATGTTTTATAGTTCTTAGAGTATACGTTTTGTATATTTTTTGTTAGATTTATTTGTAAGTATTTTATCCTTTCTGGTGCTATCGTAAATGGAATTATTTAGTAAATTTCATTTTAAGATTGTTCATTGCTAATATATAGAAATATTGATTTTTTATATTGACCTTGTATCCTGCAATCTTGCTGAATTGATTTACATTTAATAGTTTCTTAGTAGATACCTTAAGATGCTCTCTATATAAGATCATGTCACCTGTAAATAAAGATAGTTTACTTCTTCCTTTCTAATCTGGATGCCTTTTCTTTTTTCTTTTTCCCCCAGTTTCCCTGGCTAAAACCTCTAGGCAGAATTGACAAGAGCAGACCACCTTGTCTTGTTCTTGCTTTTAGCCAAAAAACAGCTATGGGTTTTTCTTAGATTCTCTTTGTCAGATGTCAGATTGAGGAAGTTCTATTCTTAGTTTTCTGGGTGTTTTTTAATCACAAAAGGGTGTTGTATTTTGTCAAATGCCTATTCTGCATCAATTGAGATGATCACATTTTTTTCTTTTATTTTGTGATTTATTCTACTGATTTATTTTTTAAATATTGAACTTGTCTGGCATAAACCCCACTTGGTCATGTTGTGTAATTAGTTTTTTATATTCCTAAATTATATTTTCTAATATTTTATTAGGGATTTTTACATGTATATTCATAAGAAACATTTGTCTGTAGTCTTATTTTCTTGGGCCTGAGCCTGTCTTTGTGGGAAGTTTTTTTAATACTGCTTTAAAATCTTTATTTGTTATAGGTCTATTCAGATTTTTTCATTTCTATTTGGGTCAATATTGTTAATTTTCTAGGAATTTCTCCAATTCATCTGGATTATCTATTTAGTTTGTGTAAAGCTGCTCATAGTATTCCCTTATAATCCTTTTATTTCTGTAAGATTAGCAGTTATGTCCTCTTTTTCATTCTTGATTTTAATAATTTAATAGTCTCTTCTTCTGCTCAGTCTAGTTAAAGGTTTCTCAATCGTTGATCTTTTCAAACAGCAAAATTTTGTTCTCTGTTTTTATTTTCTTTATTTCTGCCTTAGCTTTTTAATATTTCCTTTTGTTTGCTTCAAGTTTAATTTGTTCTTATTTTTCTAGTTCTTAAAGTAGGAGTTTAAGTTTTTCATTGAGATCTTTCTTCTTTTTTAATATAAATGTGTACAGGAATAAATTTCCCTCATGCAGTTTTAGTTGCTTTCCTTGAGTTTTTGGCATATTGTGTTTTAGAGTTCTTTTGTTTCAATGTTTTTCCTCCTCCTCCTCCTCCTCCTCCTCCTCCTCCTCCTCCTCCTCTTTCTCCTTCTCCTTCTCCTTCTCCTTCTATACTGGGCATTGAATCCCCAGGAGTGCTCTACCACTGAACTCCATCCTCAGCCCTTTTTATTTTTTATTTTGAAGCAGGGTCTCACTTAGTTGCTCAGGCTGGCTTCGAACTTGCAATCCTCCTACCTCAGTTCTCCAGTAGCTGCAATTACAGGCATGCACCACCACACCTGGCTAAATGTGGTTTCTAATTTCTCTCGTGATTTCTTTCTTAACCAATTTATTATTTAGAAGTGTGCTGATTCTGTTTAATTTCTACATATTTGTGAATTCCCCAACATTGTTCTCTTATTGATATCTCATTTTATTATATTCATAGAATATACTATATATATGATTTTAATACTTTCACATTTACTGAAACTTGTTTTATGGCCTAATATATGGTCTGTAGTAGAGATTGTTCCACATGTACTTGAGAAGAATGTGTATTCTGCTATTGTTGGGTGGACTGTTCAACATATGTCTCTACATATGGTTTATGGTCTTGTTCAAGTCTTCTATTTCCTGTTGATCTTCTATCTAGTCATTCCATCCTCCAGTCTTCTTTTTAGGCTTAATTTTATAAATAGTTGTAATTGTGTTATATAAATTACTTTTATCTCAATTTTTATCTATTAGTCACATAATGTCAGGTTCTCCATATAGTCGTGTATCACTTAATGATGAGGGTATGTTCTGAGAACTGCACCATTAGACAATTTCATCATTTGCAAATATCATAGAGTGTACTTACACACACCAAGGTGGTATAGCCTACTACACACCTGGGCTACATGGTGTAGCCTATTGCTCCTAGTACCTATAATATGGTACTATACTGAATACTGTAGGCAATTGTAACATGATGGTAAATGTTAGTGTGTCTAAACATAGAGAAGTACAATAAAAATAAGACATATGATATTTGAATGGTACAACTGTGTAGGGACTTACCATGAGTGGAGTGTGAAGGACTGGATGTTGCTCAGAGTGAGTCTGCAAGAGAATAGAGGTGGATGTGGAGGCTAGAACACTGTTGTACACTGCTGCAGATCATACAAACACTGCACACTTAGGCTCAAAAATATTTTTCTTTCTTCAACAATCAAATTAAGCAGACTGTAACTTATCTTTTTTTGTGGTACCGGGGATGGAACCTAGGGGCATTCTACCTCTGAGCTCCACCCCCAGCCCAATTTTTTATTCTTTATTTTGAAACAGGGTCTCACTAAGTTATGAAGGGCCTCACTAAGTAGCTGAGGCTGGCCGTGAATCCTCCTGTCTCAGCATCCCAAATATTGGATTACAAGCGTGCGCCACCATGCCCGGCATACTGTAACTTTTCTACTGTATAAGCTTTTTAATTTTTAAACTTTTTGACTCTTTGTAATGACACTTAGTTTAAAACACAAACACATTGTATAGTTGTACAAAATATTTTCTTTCTTTATATCCTTACTCTATAAGCTTTTGTCTACTTATTTTTTTTTACTTTAAAAAATTGTTGTAAACTAGACACACATACATGTGTAGGTTTATACAGTCAGGATAACCAATATCCCTGGTTTCCACCTCCACGTCTTGTCCTGCTGGAAGGTCTTTGGGGCACACCTTGCGCAGAGCTGTCTCCTTCTCTGATAGCTCCTGCAGGACCTGTCTGAGGTTCTTTTCTAGGAGGTGGCACTCTTTTTTGGAAATATGTCCATGGTGGTTTGTTTGTTTTTTCATCATTGATTTGCTTGTAACCAGATAATGCACTGTTAATGTTCTTTTCTGATACTGAAAAACCTTTTGGTGTTGGGGTCTGTGTTTTCAGACTTTTGGAGGAGCTCATTGAGGTCTGCAAAAGTTTCTGCTACACCCTTCACTGTGCATTTTCTTAGGGTTCTTCTTATGCTCCTACAGTTTCCTTTTATCTTATCTGTTCAGCAATGTGTTCACTAGCTGATAGGGATTTTCAGTTCCAATCTTAACTTATGGGATCAATGTCTATATGAAGCCCATCATTGACCAAAACATCATTGTGGGTTGCATGACTGCAAACATGATTTTAAAGTATATTCACATTAAATATTAATTTACGCAATTTATTTAGCCATTTATTTGTTGTTGGAATTGAAGCTGTTAATGGTATTATTTTTTCCCTCATAAATAGAATTGGCGTTTTTATATATGAGTTTCTCTATATTTGGAGTTGAACTACTGGCAAAAGGGTGTGACTAATTAAAGCTGTTACACCTGTCTAATACTTCCTACACCTCAGCCTAAGGGTGGCCTCATATGGACTAATAGCCTAAATATGATAGCAAGACTATAAAAGTCATAGAAGAAAAATAGAAGGTTATCTTCACGACCTAGAGATGAAGTGGCACTTCTTGACTCCTCAGATAATACTTTAAAAAGTATAGTCATGGGGTAAAAAATAAATTAAATGTTGATGAATATGATTTCACCAGTACTAAAGATTTCTGATTAATACAAGTCATAATGAACAAAATTAAAAGACTCGTGATAGCTTGAGAGGCTCTTTTGCAATATTTGTAACCAACAAGGGATTACTATCTAGCATATGGTAGGAAGTAGTACAAGTTGGCAAGGAAAAGACAGGAAATTCAATAAAAACAGGGAAGAATGAATAGAAACTAGCATTTTACAGAAGAAAACCACGGGCTACTAAGTATATGAAAATAAGTCAAAAGACTACAAACTTGTTAGTAATCAGAAAACTGCAAGAGAATCAAGGAAGGTTCACTTTTTATGTATCTAGCTATCTATCTATCTCTCATCTATCTGTATATACTGGGAATTGAATCCAGGGACAATCTACCTCTGAGCTATACCCCCCCACCCTTTCTATTTTTTCTTTTGAAGTGGGGTCTCAATAAGTTTCTGAGGGTCTTCCTAAGTTACAGAGGCTGGCTTTGAACTTGCAGTCCTCCTGTCTCAGCCTCCCAAGTACTAGGATTACAGGTGTATGCCACCATGCCCAGCTACTTTACATCTCTTTGACTAGTAAAAAGTTGGAGACCAAAATGAGGCAGACATTTTCATGGATATAAAGATCCTTATGCATCTAGTGGACACATGGCTGCTACAGCCTTTCTAGAAAGTAGTTTGACAGTGCTTAATCAGATGAGGTTTATAATCATATTAGAACCTATTCCCAAAGAAATTCTGTTGTGGTAGAATCTGGGGAGTGGATAAGTAAAATTGGTGTGTATGCTCACGCCATGGGATACTCAACTACTGTTAGTTGTGGGCGAGATGTGCACATGGCGACAAGCTTGATCTTAAAATCACGGTGAAAAAGAGTGAAAGAGAGGAAGAAACAGACTGGAGACCCAGTACTATGTCTGTAACTTAAAGATGTATGCATCTGGGTGCAGTGGCACACACCTGAGATCCCAGTACTTGGGAGGATGAGACAGGAGGATTGCAGGTTCAAGGACAGCCTCAGCAACTTAGCAAAGCTCTCAGTCACTTAGTGAGACCCTGTTTCAAAAGAAAATAGGGCTGGGGATGTAGTTTGGAAGTAGAATGCCCCGGGTTCATTCCTTCGTACCCCTCCCCTCCCCACACATGTATACACACACAGATGCATGCATACAACATAATATGCATTTTATACATAATATGCATTTTGTACAGTCAAAATGGTACCCTGCAGAGGAGTGAAATAGCAGAAAATGGAGACAAAGGAAATAAGTAAAAAAGAGAGGAGCTCTACATGGAACAAGTATGTCATGAGCAGAAAAGTATAGTGAACCCAACCCTTTACGTTTGATGTCCTCAATGAGTGAATGAGTCGGCATCCATTCCTCCATTCTTTATTATGAACTGCATTACTACCCATTCCTTGGAGTGGATGAAGTTCTGCTCCCAGCAGAAATATATATGAACATGCCTTTTCTCCCCATGTATTACTAGTTCAGGACATTCTTGATTTTTCATATTTTTCTCATTTGAGACAAATATTGTGTCTTGTTGCTTTCACTTGCCTTTGTCTATCAAACAATGCTCATATTTTGCTGTCATTTGGCAAAATGTGTTTGCCATATTGTTTTGGCATTAGAACATTTTCATTTTACATTTGTATCTATTTTAATTTTCCATTGGGATTATTTTTATTGCTGTTAAACGTTCTCCCTTTTAGTTGATATTCTATTTAATCATACATTTTCACACTTGGTTGCTTTCCTTTGTGTCCTTAATCAATGGGAATATTTAGTTAAACAATTGCCACAGTACCATTTGTTAGATAGCCCAGCAAATTATGATACCTTCATTAGAATATGGTAAACAGTTATATAATGATCTACTTTTTAGTTGTCTTGATGTCAATAATCTATTATTTGATTACTATAATTTCCTAATATATTTTTGTTCCAACTCACCCTCGTTATTCTTCCTTAATAAAGGTTGTTGGGATTGTTATTTGATTGCTTTTCTGGGTATGAAATTATCATCCAAATGACCTATATTTCTTCAGTTGGTGAGGTCAAAATAAGGATACCACTTTCTCACTACTTTATTTATAGAGTCAGGGAATTGACAGATGTTATATTCTCTTCATTGAATATGTACAATTTATCTTTATACATAAAGACTTTTATGGTAACTGCTTCATAACAATAGTTAAGAGTTATAGAATTTTCCTGTCTTTTGCATGTCTTAAGAGAAATAAAGATTGGGAAGAAGGAAAGTCCTTAAGAATGAGTATCAGAGCAAGAATTTTCTAGTTAGAAAGGAGCAGTAACTTCTAATGTTCCATAGCACAGGAGGATAACTACAGTTGATAATTATATGTTTCAAACTAACTAGTAGAAGAGATTTTGAATGTTCCCAACACAAAGAAATAATAAGGGTCCAAGGTGATAGATATGCCACATTGCATGTATATTTATATATTTACATATTTACATATATAAATATTATGCTATATCCCATAAACATATACAATTATATTATTAGCATATATTATTATACATTATATATATTATTACAAATTATATGTATATATGTATGTGTGTATGCTGATATATATATGTATATATATATATCATCAAAAGAAAAAAAGAAGAAGATAGCCTACTCTGCTAAGGTGACATCTGAGTCCCCAGTGAAGCCACAGGCAGCAGACAGCTCTCTAGGCAGATTATCTAAATGAGTCGTCAATTTGTCAGGGGCAGAGAGGAAGAGTATAATTGTATGAAGGGGAAGCTGGGGGATGGGGAGGAGAGGAAAAGGACTTTAGAGGAGGTATATCTTCATATTTTCAACCCTTCCCTTACTGCATTCCTCAAGTGACATGGACAACTGAAGTTTAGCAGATCAAGCGTTGTCCACCCTACTGAAACAAATTCTAAAATGAATCATTTTTTCGCTTTATGGTCCTCTTTACTTCTGTTTCTTCCACAGGCATCTGTCTTGAAATGAGTGTAGTTAATATTCACTTGAAAAGTGTGAATAAGCCGGGCATGGTGGCGCATGCTTGTAATCCCAGTACTTGGGAGGCTGAGACTGGAGGATCTATGTTCGCCGCCAGCCTCAGCTACTTAGGCCCTCCATGACCCTGTTTCAAAATAAAGAACAAAATAATAGGGCTGGGGGTGTAGCTCGGAGGTAGAATGCCCCTGGGTTCAGTCCCCAGTACCGCAAAAAAAAAAAGAAAAAAGAAAAGTGTGAATAAAACATTTTCATACTCTTGGAGGCCACTGGAAAGTATATGGCTTTGCGTAGAGGGCAGGGGCGCCCTTCAACAGAGATGTCTCCATCTCAGACAGCATCTGCTTTCATTCAGCAATTAATATAATTGCCAGCATTTATTGGGATCAAATATCCTTAGAAGTAGTGATGGTTAAAGATAAGAACCTGAAGAATGGAAAAATCCTTACCCAAGGTCACCCCTCTGTGAAGCAGGAATTGAGTGTTCTGAGCAGCCCCTCTGTCCTCCAAGCCCTACCTGTCACACTTTGCCCACCACCTCCCAACACTGCATGAGAATTCCTGAAAATGCTCTTGCCCCCCTCCAATTGATCCTCCCCAGAGTTCTCACAGTGATCTTTCCAAAGTTAAGTTCTCACTTTACTATTCTCATGCTGTAGCAATTAGGGATTGCTTTGGGCTGTGTATAACTAAAAACCCAAATAACAGTGGCCTGATCATAGAGGGGGTCATTGTTCTCATCACGAGAAGTTGGAAAGCGGGTTGTCCTGGAAAACAGAACTGTTTTGTGACTTATCAAGGAGTCAGGTTCCTTCCAACTTTCTACCTCGCCATCCTTCCTGGTGTCTCTCTTCCTCAGAGTTTCCAAATGGCTCTTGTTCCTACAGGCATGGCAACTGAGTTCCAAATAAGAAGGGCAAAGGTTGAAGGGCAAATGGTACAGGTCCCTTGAGTTTGCTCCTCTTCATCAGGAAAACAAGTGTTCCTGGAAATCCTACTACTAGTTTTCTGTTTACATCTCACTGGCCAGAACTTGCCTACTGTACATAAGAGCCACGTCTAAGGCTGTGCGTAATTGCAAGGGGAACTGGGAAAACATGGCAGGCCTATCAGAGACAGGCATGCCAGCACTCTCAATAAAATCAGAATGCATAGTAACGAAGATTGTGTGCAGGCTACCCACAGTGTCTGCCATAATTACTTAAAATTCTCCATTGATTCCCCATTTATCTAAGATATACCCAAACCATGTAGCATGTTATCTAGTCCTCATGGCCTTCTCTGACCAATAAATACATCCCGACTGAACAAACACATCTATCTATGTTGGCACTTATCCGGCCTTGGAGAACCCTGACCCCCCGTGCCTCCTCACCTGTGTACCACCATGCTCCCCTCCCTCCTGCCTCGCCTCATGGGACTGCTTCTCTCTCCCCCACATGCCTCATCTTTCAAGTCTAGCTGAGGGATTGCGTACTATTTAAATCTACTCAGCTCTTGCAGGAGGATTAGGTGTTCCTCCTGGATTCTCTCAGCACCCAGAACTCATGTCTACAGCTCATTTAATTGTAGTGAAGTTGTGTGAGTATGTGTGAGTCTCACATGACTGAGAACTCTTGGGCTCCTTAATTTAATGTAAATAAGGAAATGAGTTGGTATTTGCCTTAAGTGGTCATCTCAGCAGACACTGTTTGACCCAAGTGAGTTTTGCCTTTTGTTTTGATTTACCTTTGATTTTTAACACTCTGTGTACTTGGACCAACCATTTCCATTTCAGTGAGACTTTTTATGTCATTTTTTGTTAATAACCCAGCTTTACTTCCCTTTGGTTCTAGTTGTTGAAATGGATGAAAACAATGGACTTTTACTTCTAGAACTGAATCCTCCTAACCCCTGGGACTCAGATCCCAGGTCTCCTGAAGATTTGGCTTTTGGGGAAGTGCAGGTAAGGAGACATTACAATTATAATATTCTTAAAAACAAAATAAAGTTAATATGTCATTCATGTATATCCAGAAAAAAATACAGAACATTAGAAGAGGTTCCAAAGGACAGTCATTCAGAACTATTGGAGGAAGTTCAGAATTTAACCTTGACACCAGACCACTATCAGATAGAATGGTGTATTAGTCAGTCTGTTGTTGCTATAACAAAACACCAGAGGCTGGGTACTTTATAAAGAAGAGACGCTGACTTAGCTCAGAAGGCATGTGCAAGGAGAGATTGAGGGGAGGTTCCAGTGCCCCTTCCAACAACTCATTCTTGAAGGAACCAGAGCGATCCTGTGAGAACTATACTAATCCCTTCCTAGGCTGACGCCTCCAATGACCTAATCACCTCCCACAAGGCCACATCCGGTGCAGCTCCCACATGCTTGGCAACATCCTGCAGCATGAGAACCTTTGGAGACAAACCACATCCAACCGCAGCATACACTAGTTGTCTATTTCTGCATCTTGCTCTAACCTTCTTATGCATTTTTTCCAAGTTTAGAAGAGAGGTTCCTCCAAGAGGAAACACTTCAATAGTTTGGGAAACACAAACAATCAAAAATTAATTTTTCTGTATATTTGGGAAGCTCCTGTGTATCTGGGCAGTTTTACTTTGTTAAGGGAACAAATGAGAAGCCATCCCAAACAGGCATAATAAAAACTAATTTGGTTCCCTGACCTCCCCTCACCAACTTCGTTGGCTTTGCACACTGGAGTTCCTGTTTCCTGTCTCTGCTATGTGATGTCATCTTAGTTTACCATGTGCCCAGCAGAGGCAAGAGAATGAGCAGTGAGTTTGAATTCCCCGGTCTGTGCCTGTCTGTAAGTCGCTGGAACATTCTCAGCAGCTTGGCATCCTGAAGGGGGTAGTTAGTGTGGCGTAGAAGAGAAAGCATTGCAAGCCTCTTCAGCTGGGTGTCCGTCCAGTTCACACGGCTGAGCCAACCCACCAAACTCACCGGAAACCGTCGTTCATTTATATTCCTGTTCACAGCCACTCTGGCATTTCTATCCCCAAAAGTTTGTCAAAACAGCCATAACTGTTTTTCTTTGTAAACTGTGCCTTGGAGGACTAGTCACCAAAGGTATTCTTAGTGCAGACCACAAGTAAGTGTCCAAGAACTAATTTACACAGAGTAAATGTAGGTGAATCAATTGATTTGACACCTAAAAACAACCATGGGAACTTCTGTTCTAATAAAGCCACACTCTGACTGGGAATCGTGTGTGTGTGTGTGTGTGTGTGTGTGTGTGTGTGTGTATGTGTGTTTTACTGGGGATTGAACCCAGGGCATTCTACCTCCAAGGTACACCCCCAGCCCTTTTTAATTTTTGTTTTGAAACAGGGTCTCACTAGGTTGCTGAAAGTCTTGCTAGGTTGCCGAGGCTGACTTCGAACCTGCCATCCTATTGTCTCAGCCTCCCAAGTACTGAGATTATAGGCATGCACCACCATGCCCAGCTGGGAATCATTTTCTATTAAAGCTCCTGCAGAGTTGTGCAGGATTTTGCTTAACCTTGCTCAGGAACAAAGTTCCTCAACCTGATCTGTCAGCGAACCAGGCCAAGACTTTCAGATCATTGTTGCTGACCAGTAATGATTTGGTGATAAGCATGTCACTCTCTTCTAACAGATAACCTATCTCACGCATGCCTGCATGGACCTCAAGTTGGGAGACAAAAGGATGGTGTTCGACCCTTGGTTGATTGGTCCTGCCTTTGCAAGAGGATGGTGGTTGCTACACGAACCACCATCTGATTGGCTGGAGAGGCTGTGCAAAGCAGACCTAATTTACATCAGTCACATGCACTCTGACCACCTGAGGTAATGAGCCCTGAACTCCCAGCTCCTAAGAGATGCTGCAATAAATGCATAGAGTGTTTTCAGATTCGTCTGTACTCACCACTCACTTGGAAGTAGGTTCTGCTGAAATGATGAGAAGAGGACTAATGAAGATAAATATCTGCATTTACATTGCAATTGCAATTTTAAAAGCGATTCCACACTTTGCACCATTGGGAATGAGAAAGGAGCCTCTGTAGGAAGGTGGACAGAGTTAATAATCCCCTCAACTCTCAACTTTAGACTGCTTGGGGCAAGTTTAGGTTTGAGTCATCAGAGTTGAACTTTTTTCCCCCTGGTTCAACATTTATAGCAGAAATCACACATTTTTTTTTCTTTCCCTTTGTTTTTGTTTTTGGTACTGGGGATTGAATCCAAGGGCATTCTACCTCTGAGCTACATCCCTACCCCTTTTTACTTTGAAACAGGAACAGGGTCTCACTAAATTTCTGAGGGCCTCACTAAGTTGCAGAGGCTTCCTCGAACTTCCAATCCTCCTGTCTCAGCCTCCCAACTGCTGGGGTTACAAGCATGTGCCATCATGCCCGACTCACACACTTTTTTTTTAATAAAGGACTAGTATAAATATTTTTGGTTTTGCAGCCACATAACAGTGTCGTAACTAACTCAACTTTGCCATTAGAGCACAAAAGCAGCCATAGACGTCCTGAATGAAAATGAGGCTGACTTCCAATGAAACTTTATTTATTGATAAATAAATTTGAACGTCATATAATGTTCATGTATCATAAATTATTATCATCCTTTTGATTTTTTTTACAACCATTTACAAAGGTAAAAGTCATCCTCAGCTTGTAAGGTTGTATAAAAGCAAGAGCAGGTCAGACTTGGCCCACACTGGATGCTTGCTGAGACCTGACTGACAGCATCCAAACTCTGGGCTCCCATCTCAGAAACCCCAGTCATCCTCAGTGATGGAGGGGATTGTCCCTAACCCAGGTGCCCACCTGAAGGAGGGGGAGAGGAGAACCTTCACTTAAGAAACCACACACTGTTTTTTGCAAATGAACTGAATTATCAGAAGAGGGAAGATCATATTACCAACTCCTTTGCTTAATTATGGGATCATGTTTCTTCAGTCATTGTTTGGAAGTTTTTAATCACTTTTTCTTGGTTGCTGACATGAACACATAGCAATGCCCACAGTGTTCCAATGAGGCAATTATTTCTTCTTCCTCCTCCTCTTCTTCTTCTTCTTCTTCTTCCTCCTCCTCCTCCTCCTCCTCCTCCTCCTCCTGCTCTTTCTCCTCCTCTTCTTCCTCCTCCTTCTTCTTTCTGTGACCCTACATGACAAAGTGATATGTAGGGACACTGAGATAGAAATGTCCATGGTTAAGGATATGTCGTTTTTTGGTTTACAAGCCCCTTGAGTTTCTATTCTAAGGCATGAGGGAACTGTGAGGCATCAATAAGCTCTGTTGTGTTATTTTTTAAAGGAAGTGGTTTAAAATCTTAATTGACTGTTTTTGTAACAACTTACCTGGAACATTCTTCCTAACTGATCACAACCCACCAAGGTACTGTGGGACTACAATTAAAAATCTTGTCTATTGTATGATACCTGTGCCTCACAAAGCTCCTGGAACTAATCTTGCATAATTGTAGGCTCCAGAGAGCACTGGGTTCTTGTGATATGTGGTCAAAAGTCTATATCACTTGATATGATAAAGAGATCTAGTGCCTGCTGTAAAAATGTAATTGCCTAAAGTCCTAAGGAGAGACATTCTGGGGGAACACACTGAACTTTTATTTATTTATTTATTTATTTATTTGCGGTACCAGGGATTGAACACAGGGGCGTTCTACCTCTGCACTACGCCCCCAGCCCTATTTTTTATACTTTATTTTGAGACCGGGTCTCACGAAGTTGCGGAGGGCCTCACTAAGTAGAGAGAGAGAGACAGACAGGGAGAGAGAGAGAGAGAGAGAGAGAGAGAGAGAGAGAGAG